>LBNU01004448.1:5054-15713 GCA_014162995.1 Artemisia annua | reverse complement strand
CCTAAGAATATAAATGAAGCCTTAAAGGATGAAAGTTGGATTATGGCTATGCAAGAGGAATTAAATAAATTCAAAACAAATGATGTTTGGGAACTAGTCCCAAATCCTAGGGATGTTACCATAATAGGAACTAAATGGGTATTTAGAAATAAATTAGACGAAAATGGAATAGTAACTAGGAATAAAGCTATGTTAGTCACCCAAGGTTATAATCAACAAGAAGGAATTGATTATGACGAAACCTATGCCCTGTGGCGAGATTAGAATCCATTAGGATACTCTTAGCCTATGCTTGCGCCCTAGACTTTAAGTTATACCAAATGGATGTGAAGAGTCCATTCCTTAACGGTTTTATCAATGAGGAGGTATATGTGGCACAACCTCCAGGATTCATTGACTTCGCAAAACCTGATTATGTTTACAAACTAAAGAAATCTTTTTATGGTCTTAAGCAAGCTCCAAAGGCTTGGTATGATAGACTAAATACATTCTTGGTTAAACATAATTATTCCATGAGAATGGTAGACAACACTCTCTTCACTAAAAGAAGTGACCAAAATATCATCATTGTTCAAATATATGTAGATGACATTATATTTGGATCGACTTGTCAAGAAATGTGTGATGAATTTGCCAAAATCATGCATGATGAGTTTGAGATGAGTATGATGGGTGAACTAAAATTCTTCCTAGGATTTCAAATAAAACAATTAGGAGATGGAATATTTTTTAATCAATCTAAGTATATTAAGGAAATGCTTAAGAAATTTGGACTAGAAGACTCTAAGCCACTTAAGACACCCATGTCCACGGAAATGAAACTCACAAGAGATGAAGAAGGTGAGTCCGTAGATAACACTAAGTATAGAGGAATGATAGGTAGTTTACTATACTTAACGTCAAGTAGACCCGATATCATGTTTAGTGTTTGCCTTTGTGCTCGCTTTCAAGAGTATCCCAAAACCTCTCACCTAGAAGCGGTTAAGTGTATCTTCCGATACATTAAGGGCACTACACACTTAGGATTATGGTATCCTAAGGGATCCGGCATAGAAACCATTGTCTATGCAGATTCGGATCATGCGGGAGACTACGTAGATAGAAAGAGCACTAGCGGTATTTGCACGGTTATGGGATGTTGTTTAACATCTTGGTTTTCAAAGAAGCAAATCGCTCTTGCTATTTCTACCACCAAAGCCGAATACGTAAGCGCCGGAAAGGCATGTCAACAGGCACTATGGATGAAACAAGCTCTCGTAGACTATGGCATTAGGTTAGAAAATATCCCTATTATGTGCGATAACAAAGGAGCTATAGATTTAAGTAAGAATCCCGTTAAACACTCTAGGACTAAACATATAGAAATACGTCATCACTTCCTTAGGGACAATGTTCAAAAGGGAAACATAACAATAGAAAAGGTAGCTTCGGAAGATAACATTGCCGACATATTTACTAAGCCCTTTAAGCGTGAATTATTTAACCACTTGCGTTTAGGATTAGGAATGATGGAACAAATTGATTGAATTTTCTTGAAGGATCAAAACTTTCTGAAATTTTCAAAATTCTGGACACTTTTAAGTGTCAGATGGGCGGACCCCTTTAAAGTTATAAGGGCGGCCCCCTTAAAAGTAAGGGGACCGGCCTTACTTTAAGGGGGCCGGCCATCTGATGGGAAAATTTCCTTTGCTTTCTTTCTTTCTTATCAAATCTGAGTCTAGGATTCTATTTTGCACAAAATCAGGAATTGAGATATTTTATTGCATAATTATACTTTCAAGGAAAACCTCAATTCATTTCAAAATCATTCTCATAATTAGGAAAACTCATTGTTCAATAATGATAAAAAAAACGTTTTTCTAAAATCATGCATAATAGTCTCACTCTCGTTATCTATAAGTATATAATCCAATGTATACTTATATATGACATTTTGAAGTGAGCTAAGTTAATTCAAGGAAACTAAAGATTGTTTCTTAGGATATTTTTTTTAGGAGTCGAAGCAATCTTTACTCCACATTTGTTTCATATAGGCACACACTAGAACAAAATCAAGAACTTCATTGTCACATTTGTTCCATCACTAATTTGCCACTAATAGGTGCCTTCACTTTAAGTTAGTTGCTTTAGGTAAATAAATTGCTTAATTGATTTATTGGCTTAATATGCATGCTTAATTGTGATTATATGTTAATTTGATTGCATGTATGCTTTTCATGTAAAATCCACAATGAAGATACTTGCCTAGTTGCCTAAAGAGTTGGTCTTGCTCAAAACCAAACCCCAAAACAAACATCTTTCTGGAAAAACTTTACCAAAAACCTGTTTCTAGCAACCTGAATCCTTAGGCATGGGCGGCCCCCTTAAATCAAAGGGGCGACCCCCTTAAAATTAAGGGGACCGGCCACTAATTAAGGGGGCCGGCCATCTGTAGGGCGAGGTTTGCTGTTTGCTTTATGCTTTTTAGCCCATTTCAACCTATTTTGATTCCTCATTTCCCTGAATTCACAAACACATTTTGTCCATCAAATCCAACACATATTATCCTTCCATAAACACATAATCATCACACTATAAATACCCCTCATCATCATAAATCATCATTTACTCCACCATGACCTCTCCCAACAAACCAAAATCAAAGGCCTCAAGGCTAGCAAGGATGACCAAAAAATCCACTTGGAGGAGAAAAACAAGCCCTCAAAACAATGCCACCACAACCAAAGCAATTGAAAACCAACCAACACCTCCAACCACTTACTTCCCAAACTTCAATCCAAATCCACAAGGTCATCTCTATGAACCATACTACCAACCATACAACAATGGCCAAACATCCACCATCATCCCAAGTCACACATCTCAACCTTCATCCAACTACAATGATCCATATATCTTTGGTCAATCATCAAATTATAACTTCACTCAAAACTACACAACTCAACTCCATCCACCTCAACCAAATGGTTCATTCCACAATGCCACGAAAAAGCAAAAATTCCGTGAAGAACTCAATGTAATTCGTGATCTTCGTGATCTCAATGCTATGCATCTTGCACAACGCAACTTGGACAAACCTCCCTCATCTCCATATTCAAATTGTTTACCTCACTCACTCAATTTGGATCAAGTCACCAACCACACCTACTGTTGTCCTTGTTGCTACTTCCTACAAAAACAAATCCTCGACCTAAGTGAAGATATTTCTTGGATTGAATATCTCCTCACTCGTCCTCATCCAATACCTCCACTAATTCGATACAATATCCCTAGAACCAATCCTTCCACTCCATACCCATCACCATCAAATCACTAAACCAAACAGCCATGCTTCTCAATAAAATCACCAAAAATCTTTTGTACCCCAAGCAAGTCCAAGAGTCCTCAAAATGGCAAATTAGTATCTTCTAAGTGTAGTTTACTAAGAAAAGCATAAATGTATGCTTATGTACCAAAGATTATGTCTTTAATATAATCTATTTTTAATAATTCTATTAATGAATGCTTATTTTATTTTACTTCAATGAATTTAATTTAGTTCTCTTGCTCTATATATATTACATGCATTCTATATATTGTTTGTGCTCTAAATATTTTTGCAAGCATTCCATATCTTGATTTCTTTTATGACCTCAAAATGAGGGGGAGTATACGTCAAGGGGGAGCTCCAAGCTCATCGGAATAACCTTTTAGATGCCAATAAAAAGGGGGAGAAGTGATATAAACTCACTAAATACTTGTATATATTTTAATTTTTGTTTTAATGAGTTTAGATTTTGTAATCATCAAAGGGGGAGATTGTTGATATAAATAATGCATAAAAACGTTATTTATATTTTTCGATATCTTTATATTTTGACGATCACAAAATGTAAAAACATTAAACGTAAAATTACTACGTAAACAAGTATTAAGTTAGTTTATATCATTTTATCCAACTAAATCACTTAAGGTATGAATAAACAAATGTCTAATACATTTTATGATCAAAGGGATGTTTATTTAATTATTACAAAGTTTATTAAATCATATAAACATATTATATATTTTTGAAAAACATTTTTGGTAATAAAGGAAAAGGTTTAATTCATAATAAATATATGAATTCAAATTTTTAACCAAAATCAGTTAGTTTTTCTCCAAATAAACTTTCCCCACAAAAGACAAAAGGTCCAGGCCGTTTAAGGAGGGCGGCCCCCTTAATTTTAAGGGGGCCGGCCACCAATTAAGGGGGTCGGCACGCTCCGGAGGCCAGGATCTTTTGCCTATAAATACTGGTTCAATACTGCATTTTTTCCTCACCTTTTGCACGAATATTTTCTGTCCAATTCATTTCCAAACATCCTTCTAAATCCTTTGATCATAAGATTATAAGTCTTTGTTTCAAGTGATTCAATTCCTCATCCTCCAAAGTGCAAGAGAAGAATACTCCTTCAACAACAAGTTAAAGAAGTATTGTAGATATTACTAGTAGTTATGTATAAAGGTGTTGTGTGATTGTAATTAGGAGATCTAGTAGTGTTATTTGTGAAGTAAAGTAGTGAAGATAGAGTAGTGTTGTGAAGTAGAAGTAGTGAAGTTGTGAAGTAGTTGTGGTGTGCATAAATTGTGTAGAAGTCGTGATAAGTTGTGAAGAGTTGTGAGATTGGTTCTAGCTTGTATTAGGACTCGACATTTTGCTTGGTGTCGTTAAACGGTGTAAGCAAAGATGTGTAAGGTTTCTCCGTCATAAGGGAGCTTGTTGACATAGTGAAGAAAACTCTCGAGTTAGGTGCTCGGGGAGTGGAGTAGGACGAAGAGGAGATTCGTAGCCGAACCACTATAAATCCTTTCTCTCGCGGTGCTATACTTCTATATCTATCTCTTTATTCATTTACTTACGTACTTGTCATTATATACTTACATAGACATAGTCGTTTATAATTATGTAAGCAAGTTGAGTTCACATAAAATTAGAATCGAAGTTTTTTATAACCAAAGTTTTGTAAATTAAAAAGACGTAAAACTATTCAACCCCCCCCCTTCTAGTTTTCCACATTCTAAGAGATTTTACTAGGGTCTAGTGGTGCTAAGATATCCTAATGATACTAAGGTAACTCATACATAAGCCTTGAACACTTTCATGCTAGTTCAGATAAGTAGCTAGGGTTTTAAAGTTAACCGGAAACACATAGGTGCAATTAGGGTTAGATTAGGGTTTATTATGGTTTTGTGATGAGTTTAGTGTGTTAGATTGATAGATTACTTATTGTGGTAGTGTTGTGATCTTATGCTTGACATACCAGGAGTTCACAGGGTGTGAAAGTAGAGATAGTTGGCTTGTGTGGATACGTGAGCAGATCTAGAGAGTCATGCATGTAGTAAATGCACATGGAAAGCAAAAATTTACCTGGGAAATACCTGATATAGGTATTTGTAGTGGGAATGATAGTGATGAGATTTTACGGGTGGTTACATAATATCTTACTAAACTCGGGAGACATAGCTACAAGATGGAACAACCTCGTACCCATAAAGGTAAATATCCTAGTTTGGAGGATTAGACTTGATCGGTTACCTACTCGGATCAACTTAATAGAGAGAGGGATTGACGTGCCCTCTTTATTATGTCCTTCTTATGGTAATCAAATAGAAGATGTATCTCATACTTTTGTGACATGTGAGGTTGCGTCTTGCATTTGGGATAGAGTGTTCAGATGGTTAGATATGTATCATCCTATGTTCAGTAACATCGAGGACATATTCTCTTGGGTTGACTCGCTAACCATTCGTTTCAACCGAAGGAAAGTGTTGGATGCTATTATCAACACGGTTTTGTAGGTGATTTGGAGGTATCGGAATAACAAGATCTTTGGGTTAGTGAAGATGAATAGGAGTAACATGTTTGATGGCATAGTTTCTACTTTTTTTTATTGGTGTTCTAGTAGTCTTCTCAAAAAATTAGACGTTGTGGTTGCAAAACCCAATGTTACATACATTGTAATTATTTTTCTAGCTCCTTGCTAGCTTTTTATAAAATTTTGCCGTTCAAAAAAAAAAACAAACATCAACTAAAGAAGCAAAACATAACGTAACTAAACTGATGCTCGTTAAGGGTGCAATTATATACATGTGTGTTTGTTAAAGCTAAACTGTATAAATTAACCCGAAAACTGATAGTGGACCAAAAAGATACCTTCTAAAAACAACTTTAAAGTTTATTAACACGTAAATCATTAAACCATAACAAAATTCCACTATCAGCACACATGATAGTGTGAATGTTTGTGCATTCAAACCGGCCATATTTATCAAAGTTGGTAAAAGGGAGATATATTTTGTTTTAGGGTTTCAAGATTTCTTGCATTCTATTTCCATCTCTTTGTTTATTTGTCTCAAAGGTTAATTCTCTATCCTTTTCTATTACTGTAATAACTTAGAATTTCAATTCCACGTATAGACATGTAAGGGTATAAGGTATTTAGTAGGATCTCTACACAATGTGACGGCATCAATAAGAGAGGAGGCAATTTTGTTGGTGATGGTATATGATAATAGCGATAAGACTTCAACTGTTGTTTATGATTTCAAAATCACAGAAAAACGACATTTTTAGTAACAAAAATAGGTTATTGTGGTTAAATGGTACGTTTTCTTAACTTGGGTGGATTTGTGGGAATTGAGCTCATTATCTCGAGCTAACATCTCTTTTTCCACCGACTTAACGATCTTCATCGTATCTATATTTATAGGAGTTAATCACCTTAATTAAATGATCCTTTTAAAATTCAAAAAAGCATACCAACAACTTAATCTACATTGATAAGTTTTGTAACCTAAACAAATCATTGTTATGTCTCTAATTTCATGTATTGTTGAATATGGTTGGTATGTATTATTAGGTTTTGAATGAAAAGTTTGTAATACTAAAACTTTCAACACGTTGTATACTTCTTTTAGAAAATATAAAAGTATATTAATTTGTTGAGATAAGCTCATAGCCTCATATGCTCAAAGAGTAGTAGCTTAAACAAACACCCATGTTATGCAATATATTTTGTTTGGCAACTACAAAGTCTGTGATGTATCAATAATCTCATTGCGATAGTGACTCACTGACTCGGCACTTATGGTTTTTAAAACTCATCTATGTGATCGTCGAGATCAATTTAGAAATTTCTTATAATCTTATCGTTACATTTACAAACAATTATTCCTAATCTTATTTGTTTAGGTGAAAAAGCCTCATACATAATAAATAAATTTAAAAATATATATATATTATTATTAATCGATGTTGTCAAATTAGTGCTCAAGATAAAGCTAAATTTTTTGTAAAGTCTTAAGTTTAGTTATGATATAAATATAAAAAACCGACTTGCCATGACAAAATTCGGAGTTGGAGTCAAAAGAAATGATGATTTTTACCTTGAAGTTCAAGTCCCAATAGTGCATTGTGACTAATTTATGGTTATAACAAACTTTTCCTCAAATTCATAACTATGTTAGTGTCACATTTAGCATGTCTTTCTCATACGTTATTAAGAGGTTGTCTACGTGTTGATTAAAATTATATTACTCGTACAAAACTTTATATTATAATTAGGGGTTGGCAACACACCCCTCACCTCAAATCTCTTCACTCACTTACACCCAATCATCTTATGCCACATCATCCCTCCACTTTTTCCTTCCCNGGGTTGGCAACACAACCCTCACCCCATTTCCCTTCACTCACTTACACTCAATCTCTTTATGCCACATCATCCCCCCACTTTTTCCTTCCCTCACTCAAATTTTGTTGGCAACACACCCCTCACCCTTCACTCACTCACTTTTTTTTTTTCTTTTTTTTTGCCAACTCAAATAAGACTTTGCATATAGTGCCACTGGTTGACCATTTTTAAAAATTCTGTGGCCAAATTATGAAAGTCTAAAAATGGGTAGAATACTTTGTAAATATATACCCTCCCACCAACCATAAATAAACTGTTGCACAACACAATCAAACAAAATTTGGGGATCTGAAGAAGAAGGAGGCTCCGGTGATGGCAAACAATCTTTGCAAAGAATATATAGGAAAAAAAAAGTAACCCAACGTTCACATCCCAACGGTCACATCCCAACCCCCAACGTTCGAATTTTTCTTCTTCCCCGAGCGGTAGCCTTCCCCGAACGGTGCCTCCCCGTGACCTCCCCGCATGGCCGGCGGCGGTGTTACCGCGCGGGGTCTTCCCCTTACCGTGCCCTACCGCACCTATTGCCAACCCCCTTATAACGGTGGTTTCCACAATACAGTACCTCAAAAGATATTAGGCCGTGAACAATCATCGGTCGGACTGATCGGTCGCCCGTTGTGGCTGTTCGGTTGGCATCGGTCGGTTTGCACAAAATCAAACGACTAGGTCGTTTAATCGATCTAGTTCAACACAAACAAAACAACAAAAAAGTTACCGTTTGGATTTAAATAAATAAATAAATAAACTTTTTTTTTTAAACTTTACTACTTTTACAACATTATAAATACCAACCTTAAACACACTTTTAAAAACACAATTTCAAACACAATTCAAACAACTTCTCATCAATATTCATCATGTCAAGCAAAAAAACTCTCAAATCAAAAACCTTATTGAGACACTAGACAAAGTGGATTCTATAAGAACCTCAGGTATATAAAAACAATTGAGATCTCAATATTGATATGATATAATGTCTACTAAAGTGTGGAATCGAAAAAAAAATTAAATCTACGTCGATAGAACTATTATATCTAATGATGCACAAAATAATGAATTTATAAATAAAATAACGCTATAATAACAGTGAGGATCTTGGAAATAATCCTGCAAGAAGGAAAATTGTAAAATGATTAGCCATATTGTAAAGACGAAAGTAAATGGTGAAAGATTGAAGCCTCTTGTGATGAGACATGTGGGACTTGAAATCTATTAACATGAATGTGTAAAATTATTAGATATATACATTGCCACATTGGTCATAATAAAAAAGCGAAATAAATGTACTGAAATTATATTTCGCAAAGACATGAAAATAATAATGAGACATGTTCTCATGTTTGTGAATCCAATAAAGTATTTTGATATTATACAAGTCTAACAATATGAGAAATGTTGATATGCGCCCTAGAAGGATATAAAATACATGAAGCATGTCTTGTCACTTAAAATGATTGAAGCATATATTAAATGATCTCGAGAATACTAATTGATCAAATTGAGTAAATCATTGTATGAGATCAAGCACTATGAGTATGGTGTTACAATCGCCTTAGTCAATATTTGCCTAAAATGGGTTATGAAAATGATTATGTTTACCTATGAAATTTTACAAGGATATCTAGATTTGACTATTATATGTTAATGATATTCATTGAGAGATTATGAAGGCGATTGAATGCTTCAAAAATAAATTCGAAATGAAAGACAAAGTTTGTCTTAATTTATAAATTGAACATCTTAAGGATAAATTCCTTGTGCATTAATAAAATTGAAATAACATGTTAAATGTACTTTACGCAGATATATGACGTTCATGGCTATAAGGTCACATGTTGCTGAAAAATCTCATTTTGACTTATAAAAATGACGTTCACAAAAATTTGAAAGTGTCATACTTAAATTCATATAAAACATTGATAGTTCTCGCTAGTGGTCATACATGATATATTATATAATTTCATTTGAATTTCTTGGCACTGCATAACTTATGAAGTGCGAGGAAGTACTTGATCAGATGTATAACATATGTTTAATCATTCTGGATATGTGAACAATATGTGAAGAACCTTTATTCACGCAAGAATCAAACATGTTTGTTCTATCAATACACTTACTACGTTTATATTGAAAAAGTTTGAGTGATGCGATCATACGGGAAGGAAATACGTGTTGCGCTCTTTTTTCCTTTACCATGGTTTTGTCCCCACTGGGTTTTTTCTAGTAATGTTTTTTGACGAAGCAACGTCCCTATATGTATGAAGGATTATGTATTATTTTCTCTTCACTAGATTTTTGTCCCACCGGGTTTTATTTTGTAAGGTTTTAGTGAGGCATAATATTTAAATAGACATCCAAGGAGATGTATTATGAATAGATATCTATATCCTTTTAACTGCAACATCATCAAACCATGTTGAACTTATTGCGCTTTATGAAGCCGGTCAAGAATGCGTTTAGTTAAGATCGATGATTCAACACATCCAAAAAGAATGTGGACGCAAGTATATCAAAGAAAATCTAACCTTTTGAATGAAGATAATGCGACGGCATAGGTCAAATCAAGAAAGGGTATATCGAAGGAGACAAAACACATTTTTCTGAAATTTTTCTTTACAAATGATCTACAAAATAATGCAGTTATTAATGTTTGTCAAATTCGATCAAGTGATAATTTGATAGATTTGTTCACAAAATATTGCTAAAAAAGTGTTTGAGCAACTGGTTCGAAAAGATCGGCCTTCGACGCTTAAAAGATATACAATATTTAAGGAGGAGTATTATGCGCACTGCACTATTCTTCCCTTCATTAAGTTTTAATCTCATTGAGTTTTTCTTAGTAAGGTTTTTAATAAGACACTCTATAGCACACAATACACGATGATTATTCAAGTAGTGATGTAAATATGGTTTATCGGCTTATGGGCTTACGTCTATTCAT
>LBNU01004444.1:0-16477 GCA_014162995.1 Artemisia annua | reverse complement strand
CATTTAGATCTCAACTTAAGAGACCTTAACAAACAATAAACATTTCCCAGCGTACACCGATCTAGTACACTTTCAATCTTGAAATCCGTGAACTGACCCAACTTCTTTTTCACAATAACTTATCAAAACATAGATTTTTTTCCTCTTATCCTCTTCATAACTGGAGTAGTTTCCTTAAGACTTGAATTATGACCGGTAATCTCTTTCTAAAAGTCGAAATATTGCACAAAATTTCAACTTCTTATTTTGAAAAAGAAAAGTTGAATACCTTAAAAGTTACATACTTGTACCATTTACCCTGTTTGATGATATGCACTAGCTTCTGTATCCTCCACTTACAATAATTGAATTCCAAGCCTCGAAATACATGCAGTTTGTTTGGCAATGCATACAATTTGTTTGGCCAACTAATCTATTGGGTCTATGAGCTATGAGCACCGCCAGTCCAGTCCGCTACACAGACTCAAACCGCTTAAAAAAAAACTCTATAGAACTTTCTCAACTTATTTTTACCAAGAGCTACAAACTCCTGCAAGTTGCTCTCCGAACTTAAAATAAATAAGTACTATGATAAACCTATTCATTTCGCGACCAGACGCATCAATCAAACAGTCGTACCTTTCGCAAACTATAGCTGATAATATGCATTAATTTATCTATTCTCCTTTTACAATAATATAATTTTGTATTTATCCCAAGCTGTGTGTTTGCCAAAACTGGCTGTAGCTTATAGAAGCTGGAGCACTAGTGGTCGCTTTTGATTTAGGAGCTTATTTTGTTAAGAAGCTCGTATAAGTTTTGTCATTCAACCAAAGGCTTATTGTTATTGACAAGCCCCTACAAATTGCAACCTAACCATACACACGTGTAGTCCATTTTCAAACACCATGAAAAATCAATGCGTCTAAATTAGCTTATTAAGCCAGCTTATAGCCTTATTTGATTTTTAAAAAGCCAACAACCTAACTTTCTAGAGCTTATGACCTTATCAACTTATGCTTATTTCCTCAAATAAGCCACAAGTCGAACCTTTCATAAGCTCTTAAAAGTGAGGTTATCGGCTTTTCAAAAATCAAATAAACCCGTAATCCGGCTTAACTACAGAACGTAGCATTTAGTTTTATAAAGCGTTTAGTAAGTTTGGCAACAAGTCGCAGCTCTAACTCTAAACTATAAAATATCATCCTAAAAACTAAACGCATACAACATTAAACACCCGTTCGCATATATCACGATTCCTACTCATTTCGCAACCAAAAAACCATATCTTTCGCCAAAAAAAAACCCGAACCTGTAACGCGGTAATGCCCTCCTTTTCGGGAGTCTTAACTTGCGAAACAACATTGTCATCTACCCAAAGAACAGTAATAGGAACTCTAGCACCCCATTTATCCCAAAGTGCAGTCATCCCACATTTCACAGCAATCAAACCTGTCCTTTTAGAATCAGCTGTCATCACCTTCTTTTTGGCTTCTATTATCCTCTCATTCAAGCTTTCATTACTAACCAATGCTTCTGAACTGAATCTTTTTATAAAACGGGTTGTTATGGAAAATGATGAAATGGGTATTTGTGTATGGGTTAGGGAGAGGGTTTTTCGGAGGTGGGATATGAGGCCTCGTGAGAGTGACGTCATGGTTGTTATGGAATGGTTGTGATCATGGAAAAAAAGGTAATTTCGGCTGGTGAGGGGTTGGGGACGATGGTGGTAATGGTGTTTAGGGTTTTTAGATTTGGAATGGTTTATGGCCCTTGGAGAACTTGGTTTGTGCTAGTTATGGTCCTTTGAGCATGTCCAACGGTAACTCGGGTTAAACTTTAACGCACTGTCACGTCAGCGTAACATGAGCTTTAACATTTTCATCTTAACTCAACAAAAAACACCCACAATCATAACTCAACCTTAACTCAACATTTTTTGCCCCACTTTTTTCTTCTTTTCCAATTATTTAAACAAAATACAAATTAAAACAAATTACATTTTATTTAAACAAATCACTAAAAATACAAATGTTATTTACTTAAAAAAAAAACAAAAAAAGGACTAAACTGTAAATACAGAAAATGTTAGTATTTACTTTAAACAAATAACCACAAGGACTAAACCATAAAAGCCTTAACCACAAGGACTGAAAGTATAACTTTACAAAAGTTATCTTCTTCGTCTTCCTATGATTGAAACCTGCAACACACACGACACACACACTAAAACACGCACATAGCATACACACACACACGTTATTATACAAACACACCAAAATACCCAACAAAACCTACCAAAAACCATTTAAATCGGAAGAAAAATAAAAGAAAAGAAAAAAAATGATTAACGCCGCGTGAGGATGGCAACGCAGCGTGTTAACTTGCTCCTTAACGCAACATGGTGATGTGGTAACGCAACCTTAACGTGGGTTAAAGAGAGGCCACGTTAGGCTTAACGTTGGTGCGTTACCGTTGGACATGCTCTTACAATAGTGTTTTTACTTCTTAGAAGTTATTATATGGTCTAATTCGGGTGAATGGTGTGTTCCCGAGTATTATTTAAGGAAGGAACGAAAGTAAAGAAAATGAATTGAAAAAAAAATGTTGTGTTCTCGAGTATTACTTAAGAAGTAAAAGAAAAAGAAAATGTTGTGTTTTTGGATTTGAAAAGTGATTTAGTTGATTTTGAAGTAAAATGTTTTCTCTCAAAATTTGGGAAAAGTTTACTTTCTATTTATTTATTTTCCCTTACTAGAAAACCTTTTCATCACTTTTACATCAATGTCACATTATTTAGTTAATAGTCGCTTACTTATCTGTCACCACTTAAACCTTCTAGTTTTCACTAATAAAATTCCATTTTAGATAATAATAATAATAAATAATAATAATCACTAAGTATATTACTCATATACCGTGGGAAACGACGTTGTTTTAAACTTTTATTTATTTTTCTCTCTTTTCACTTTATAGCATACGACGTCGTTTGATGTTTGGAAATAACGTTGGCTAAAAGCGGCGTCTTTTTCCTTTATCTTTGACTTATATGTGTCTTAAATACATATTTACGTGTCCTAAATAGATACTTCTCAAGAACACGTGTGCATCGGATCATCTTTTACAAAATCAAGACACAAAATCATAACACTCATTCAATAAATGATTCGGAAGAAACAAAAAACCAAGATTGAATATTAAGTTTCTTGATGACGTCGCCTATTTCGGGATTGAAAGGAGAGGAAGATTGCACATACAAAGTTTTGATTGCATGTAGTTGGTTCATCTGTAAGTTTATGATCCCTAATCGAAGGGTATTTGTTTGATAATTTTGATTAGGTATTAATTTTATACAGTTTGATATGTGGCTGTAACTATTATTATTGATTTTACATTGTGTGGAAAACTAGAAGGGGGGTTGAATAGTTTTACGTCCTTTTAAATTTATAAAAACTTTGTTTTCAAAAACACTTCGATTCTATTTTATGTGAATTCAATACTTGCACTATATGAACAATTCTAACTAACTAACTAAGCTAATATGATGTAAATATAAATGTAATGAAAAGATAGAGTTAGAAAGATCAAACCACAACACAAGGATTTATAGTGGTTCGGCTACGAAGCTCCTCTTCGCCCTACTCCACTCCCCGAGTCTCTTACTCGAGAGTTTTCTTCACTATGTCAACAAACTCCCTTGTGGCGGAGAAACCTTACACACCTTTGCTTACACCGTTTAGCGACACCAAGCAAAATGTCGAGTTCTAATAGTAGCTAGAACCAATCTCACAACTTCTCATAACTAGTCACAACTTCTACACACCACTACTTCTTCACTACTCCACTACTATCTTTTCACAACACAACTTCTATCCACCTAAATCTACTTATCACAAGCACTTCACAACTTTACAAATGATTTACACAATCTACAAAACTAATCTATAATACTTCTTGATTTGATATTGAAGGAGTATTCTTCTCTTGCACTTTGAATGAGGAGGGATTGAATCACTTGAAACAAATACTTATAATCTTATGATCAAAGGATTTAGAAAGATGTTTGGAAAGGATTGGGACTGAAAATTTTCGTGCAAAAGGTAAGGAAAAATTGTAGAAATGAGCCTGTATTTATAGGCAAAGGAATCTGACAATAGGAGCGTGCTGGCCCCCTTAAATAGTGGCCGAACGGCCAGATTCCTTGTCTTTTTTCTGGTGAAAGTTTATTTGGTGAAAAACTAACTGATTTTGGTTAAAAATTTGAATTCATATATTTGTTATGAATTAAACATTTTCCTTTAATTACCAAAATTGTTTTTCAAATAATATACAAGATGTTTATAAGTTTTTATAAACTTTATAGTGTTTAAATAAAATCCCTTTGATCATAAAATGTATTAGACATTTGTTTATTCATACCTTAAGTGATATTGTTGGATGGAATGATATTAGTAACTAAATACTTGTTTACGTATTAATTTTACGTTTAATGTTTTTACATTTTGTGATTATCAAAACGTAGGGATATCGAAAAATATTAATAACGTTTTTATGCATTATTTATATCAACACATTGTGTGCTACAAGTCGTGCTTATTTTAATTTCTATGTTATGCTGACTTTGACATATATTTTAAAGGGTAATATGTTCTCGTAATTATTGATTTTTATACATTTTGTATAAGTGCTCATGGATACTGATTCTATACAATTTGTTTCCATAGGTCAATGAAAGAGTAGTAAGTCCTTTGTGATAAAGTCTGAAATTCTTTTTTAGATTAATGTTCATTAACATGTAGTTGAAAACTTCATTCAATGTAGCTTCCCAATTGTTGTGTCTACACTTTGTCGAAAGACGGGCGTGCTAATTTTATATAACTTGCTACAAGTTGTGCTTATTATAGTTTATATGTTGTTAGTGGATTTATGGGTATATTTTTCTGGTTTGTTTATACGAAATGAGCTTGATCGAATCTACGTAACATTGTAACACCCCAAAAATGTCGCAGCGGAAGATAGTGTCACTGGGGTGTTACTTCATAGCACAAAGTACAAGTTATAGAAAACGAACTCTAAATGATACGTTTTGAAAAGTAATCATTCGATTATTTTAAACATCAGAATTACAAACAAGAGGTCCCTAGTATTAAGTTACATAAACATTTTTACAAAGTTATCGAATGATAAAGTATGATGCATCCCGGTCTTCAAAACATATTGTGCGACTCTAATGCTCCAATCCAAAGTTATGTTATACAAACCTGAGAAAATACATGCTAAATATGTCAACACAAAGGTTAGTGAGTTTATATGTTTATTATAAAAAAGCTGAAACCTTTTAAAGTAAATCCTCATGACAAGTATATGTCAACCTAATCCTGTTAAAATTCTGCCCATGCAAGACTTGTAACATCTTAGGTCCACATATAAATTCATGATGATAAAAGTAAATGTTAAGTGCAGACCACAAGAAATGAGTGTATATGACCATTATAACAAATACAATGTCATATATATAAAGTGTTACCATTGCTCTAAGTTCCTGACACCAAAGCCTTAAGTTTTCTGGTTTCTAGTAGTTGTCCACCTAGGACACCCAAAGTTCCTCAAATGATCATGCGTCCGTTTGACATACCAGTCAAGTGAGGAAACCACCCGGACGAGGGAGTTCAATCCCAATAGATTTATTCACAACATTTGCGCTTAGTACGTAATTAACGGTTCATAACTTAGGCAATATGTAATAGTTTAGTGCACTTGTGCCCGTAAGTAAATGCAAACCATGTATTTAAATAAAGCGAGTATTGTGTTTCAGTAAATGAGTAAAGTGTCTCAATAAGTGAGTACAGTGTTTCAGAAAACGTACTAAGTGTTTCAGTAACTAGTAAAGTGTTTCAGATAAATAAGTAAAATATGTAAGTAAAACAAGCATGCATCCTCACCCCAAAAGTAGTTTAAAACGAGTAAAAGTGGAGTTATGAAACTCTGCGTAAGCAAAGTGCAAGTAAGTGATGAATAAGTCGAGAAAGTCCTACGAGCAACCTAAAATAATACGTTACGTCTTAGTTTTCAAAATGGTAAAGTAGATATGCAAGTAAGTTTTATAAAGTTATTATATCAATTATGCCATAGTACATAGAGTTTTAAGGTTTATAAAACGACAGGGATTAACTTTGACAAGTTATGAAAGTTTTACGAGTCCTAATCTATAAGTTATCCGGTATTCGGGTTTTATGTCATTTTTAATAGTCCATATGTTCTAATTTGTCATGTCTCGGTCAATTAGTCTATATAAAGATAAACGAGTCTATTTCCGATATTGGGTCCTACCACTTTAGTGTTTATATAAAAAGAGGTCACATGGGTTCAATGATAATACAGTAGTTGTTAAGTTCAAGTTTTTATAAAGTATTTACATTGGTTATATCATTGTAGTGTTTATAAGTTTTATAAAACAAATGGGACAATTTTTATAATAGTTGGATAAATTTAATAAACTTGATGTTAAGTGTGATTTAGTTTTAAAGTTGTTACCCGATATTAAAAATTTCTTTTCTCTTAAATCGTAAGGAGTTATAATTTGGTCTTTACGTCCCCGAAAAGGTTTTTGAGTGAACTACACAGATTAGTGGGTCCCACTTAGTCAAAATTTATATAATCCAAGTGAAATTACCAATTTACCCCTATGTATACAAGCTGAGTTTTGGATAGCCCAAAACAGTCCTGGTGAAGTTGCGATATCTTAAGTTCTACAACTCTATTTTAACCCATTTTTGTGGCCACGTTTAAGTTAAAGTGTTACCTACAACTTTTATTCTTTGGGAAACAGATTATATGCAAAAAAAAAAAAAAAAAAAAAGACTTTTTATACGTTTGAAATTTGTTACATAGATTTTGACACCTTTCACCATAATATTTTTATTTTAATCATCAGGTGTCATTACGGAATGAGCCACCCAGCAAAACGACCATAAGAGATAGATCTATAACCACATATTTTTACCTAAGGTCCAAAGTCTATTGTTTTTACCAGTAATTCCTTTTTGACTTATGGTTAGAAACTATTTTTGCATGTCAAGTCCTTGTTATATTTTCTAGTGTTTTAGTCCAAGTACAAAGCATAATTAAGCATAATAAATATATAAAACATACAAAACATGTGACTACATAAATGAAATGAAAATTTAGAGTTTTGGTTCCTTAAAACTTTGATGAACAAGACAAGATGATCAAGAACAAAGAACTCAAATCCTAAATCGCCACAAAACTGAAGCTTCCAAAACAACCAATAAAAACTCTAAATTTATAAACCAACTGGCTTGTAAACCCTTTCAAAATCTTTTAAAATCTTCCATGAACACTGATGCGTGGTTTTGCGACCTTACAACAGGTTTTACCTCTCAAGGGATCTTAAAAGGCTTGCAATCCCCACCAGGCAGTGTACTTGACCGATGTAGTATAGTGTAGTGGCAAGTACCGGGGGATTGATCGTTCTCTAGGGGAATAGTGTCGTTAGGATTGAAAAGCTACTCTAATAGGTCTAAGGGTGAGGGAATATTCTTTTTGTATTTTATGTTTTTAGGAAAGCAAGTAAAATTATCTCGGGTTTGAAGGAGTGGGCGGAATTAGTTGCTAGTCAACTAACCCAAATAACTACAAATGCAAATAAAATAAAATAAACGAAAATAAAATAGTTGTGAAAACTAATATGGAGAGAAGTGTGTTTACTTAGATTTCATTACTCCCTAACTATCTTTTACCGGTTGATTAGTGTGTTATAATTGCGTGGATGACGGGTTGCATTCCTTAATACCAGTCGTGGGGGTGTGTACGAACTTCCCCAACTCTATAAGCTCCTACTTCACTCCTATGTCGAGCCGACTAAAAGCTCCTAACATGGGATCACTAGAATTCGCTCATGCATTAAATACAACCATATAATCGTAGTACACATCCGATCATGTTTCTTAAGACGTTCAAGCAAGTTACCGTATAGGAGGTTAGCCAGTTTTCTTAAGCCTAACATCGATAAACATTCATCCAATACAATTAATAACACACCATTCAACCAATAATTAATAGTTAGGTTTCATTAGATCTAAGCAAACACGAAGAAAACCTAGCCTAGCATGTTAAACAAAAGACAAGAACAAGATAGAATCAAACAACACATAGACATATTGAATGATTAATTGATAACTTATCTTCAATGTAACATGGAAGATCTCAAGGTGAAAAACCTTGAAAAAGCTGCTAAAATTCGTATTAGGGTTCCTCTCTAAAAAGTTCCACCAAATGAATGAAAATTGCGAAAATATATATAGGAAAACAGATCTGACGGCGTCACTCTTTGGGTTGTGACGCCGTCACCTCGCCATGCTAGGGTTTCCTGACGGCCTCTTGACGCCGTCCCCCTTTAAGTCCCAAAATTCCATTCTGGCTTATCAAGGAGAATCTTCACATCCACCTCCGTTTGTCTAGCTTGACGGCGTCACATCCTAGACCTTGACGCCGTCATGGGTACTGTTCCAGCAGATTCAGAGACTTTGTCGTTTTCTTCACTTTTATGCTCCAAAAACGTCCAAAATGCTTCCTTTTCCAGATTTCTTCTCCAAAGTACCTAAAATGACAAAAGGAATGATTTAGGGTAATATTTGATCAAATAATTACGATTTAGGGCTAAATGACCACCCAAAAGCGGTACACTTTTCGCCTCATCAAATACCCTTACACTTGAGATTTGCTTGTCCTCAAGCAAATGCGCTTTTATTCTAATCAAAATACAAGTTAGGGGTCATTTAACACTAATATAAAAGTAATTAAAACAAATAGTCGTTCCCCTTCAATCATAATAAGCACGGAGATTACATACTAGCACCTCACTAGTAGTGTTTAGATACTCACATCTCTCAGGTGTCATAAAAGTATATCTCATAAATGAAAATAAATAATATCTCTCAGTACCTGTCATAGCAAATAGATTACCATAGGCTTGGGAAAGGATCAAAAACCTTCTCCACTAGGCGTAAGCACATAAGATAAACTATCAAAGAGGGCTTTCTAAAGGGTTGTAACGTGAGGTGTAGGGATATAATAAACACGGGTTTGTTGGATAAGGGATATTTTACTGGTGGCGAGTTAAAGATTTTGATTAATTACATGTACAATATGGCGTTGCTAAGCCAAGACTAGACTCGACTTAAGCTAATCAAAAACTAATAAGGCATAAAATAAACATAAAAGGAAACGGGATGGTAGTCCGTATGTTTTTCTGCTTTTCTTTTTCTCATTTTTTTTCTTTTTCTTGATTTTTCGATTTTTTTTGTTTGCATACATTCTTGCCCTACTATCCAAAATAATACATCATAGGGGCCTCGGTTCTCCCCTTACACTTGAACTTTTACATACTTTACAAATACTATTCTAATGACTCGAATTAAGATAATCGAAACACTTGGAGTACTTTTAAAATATTTAGCACATATGGGGGTAATAATGTTGTTCTTCCCCATTACTCCATTACACTAGTACTTTACCCATGAGTCCCAATCGTCCCAAAACAATATGTACAAGATATGACTCGACTTAGCAACCATGTAATCAATTAGATAATTAACTAAGGGTTTAAACAAGTGTTGTCACAATAATGCACTAAAGGTGAGTGCATACAAGGTAGGCTAAGGCGATTTGGGTGTACATTTAAGTGGGTTGTGGCAAATTCATCCTTTAAGTAAAATGCTTAAAGTTAGAAACGAAAAGATAGGCTCTGGAGGGTGTACTAGGGGTATCGTGTACTAAAAATGAATACAACGCAAGGGTGTGGGAGAATTACTAGACCAATGTAGCCAAAGTAATTATAACAAAAACACAGGTGTAAAACAATGGGTTAATCCTAATGCCTATTATCATGTAGTAAATCTAACTACACGAATGTAGTCTCACTTGTGGATTTGGGATGGTCCTAACGCAAGTTCTAGAATCTAAGTGCTACCGATACACACATCATAGCATAAATGCTTTTCCTACCAATTCTAGAGGCGAACCTCACATATTTGGGGTGGAAATTTTTTTTAGTGGTACGGTTTTGTGCTAGTCATATAACTCTTATCCATGAGACGCTCATTAAGACCAAAGTTTCACTCCTAAATGTTGTAAAAAATTTTAAATTTGGCACTAAAATTGCCCTAACAGGTATTTCTCTCAGTTTTATTACACACCTACCATTAAACAAACAAAAATCAAGCGTAATTGCATTCTCTAAGCTATCGTAATTTACCCCCCCCCCTTACACTTAAGATGAACATTGTCCCCAATGTTCAAATAATAAGATGTAAAAATAAATAAGGTAAAAGAATGAAATCAAATACTCCCCTGATTCGCTCGGTGGATAAAGTGGTAACATGTTTAGATCTTCTTCTAAGATGATGTAAAAGCTCTAAGATCAAAGTGACTCCAAAAGCTTGATGTCATGAACTTGATTCCATGTTCATCTTCTTGTCCAATATAACCTGTTAAACCTGAGAAAACAATCTAGGCAAACCTTGCATAAAATCGGCGGCAAATTCTATATATGGATATAATCCTTGCGGAATGAATTCTTTTTTTGCAGATTCCTGGAATTAAAGATGCAGTAATTTTTATAATCCGGTAGAAAAACTAAAATTTAAAAACTTTTTCTGGAATCAGTACCTGACGCCGTCATCTTTTAAAGGCTGACGCCGTCAGAATTGATCTGACAGAATTCTTATGTTTAGTTTCTGGAAAATTTTTGGAAAAATAATTACCTTAATTCCTGGAATCCTACAAAATTTCATTATGACTCGATACAAGCATTTGACTCAAACAAATACTAATATGTATGTTTATTTTATAATACTACAATTCATGTCCAATTCGTTCTTATAAATAAATTTGGATTTCCCTTGCACTTATCTTTTTGCAAAATACCTTTATATGTAGTTAAGACGAAGTTAAAAATAAAATAAAGCATTTTCACAATGTAATTTGAAACATGAATTGTTAGAAATAAAAATAAAACATACATACGAAAACAAATAAAATCAAATAAACAAATAAAATTAAAACATCAAACAATTAAAAAGGTTGGGTTGCTTCCCAAGAAGCACTTGTTTTTGTTCGAGTCACGAGCCTGACTTTACCCTTATTTAACGGAAATAGGGGAGGTTTTCCCTACACTTAGGATTAAGTGCGGGAGAAAGTAGCGATACACACCCTTAGGGTGGAAATATGCCACGTGAGGTGAAGGGGGTGAGTGAATGGCTTCCTTCATCCTAAAACTACCTGGGTAATATTGGTTGATGGGTGGATTTGAAGTTGGAAGAGTTTTATGACAAAGATTTGAGATTTTGTCATTTTCATAATTAGTATGCTCCAACGGTTCTTCATCCATTCCGGTTACCATCTTTTTTATTTCAACGTCATCTTCGTCTTCGTATTCAAACTTGCTTTCATCGAAGAAGTGGAGTGTTGGCGTTTTGAAGTTGGAATGTTGGAAAGAGGTTTTATGGATAATGGGTTTGGTTTGAGAAATCATTGAGACCCTATGCATCAAGGTTGGTTTGAGTGATTCAGAGGTTATGGTATGGGCATGAGAGTTCTCTTACTCAAAGGGAAACTTATGGGAATAGAAGTTATTTGGGGTTGAATCCATAGAGTGAGGTGTTTCATTGTGCCAACCGCTGCTTGTTTCACTAGGGACTGAGATTTCAAAAATCTTTTTGATCTTTTTGGGTACAGCTTCTTCCCTAATCTTTTCCTTAATCCTTGACATGAAACCTTCAGCCAATTCCATAAAGGTGTTTCGGGTGTTCTCCATTTGTACCTCTAACTGCCGGATCTGTCTTTCTTGGTTATTCATAAAAGTCAACATTATCCTTTCGAACTCCTCTTGTCGTGAAAATTCAGGAAATGTATGTTTACTGAATGCATTAACATATTCAGCATTAGCCATAGGCGTCTCGGTTTTCATTAATTTCTCAACCTGCCTTTTTATGTTTTCAAACAGCTGTTCTTGGGTTGCACTCATGCAATTTAAAACCCTTCTTCCGAGAACGTTGAGTCCTACCATTCTTCTTCTCCGTACTGTGCTAAGTCCTCAATGACTTCCCAGCACTTATCGACGTTGAGCCTGCTCAGTCTTCCATTGGCAGCGTAATCTATGGCCCTTCTAGTTTGATGATCGACACCATCATAGAAGATTTGGATTTGTAGCCAAGGATCCATGCCATGGTGAGGGAACTTTTGTAATAAGTCCTTCAATCGAGTCCATGCCTGGTAGAGGGTTTCGCCTTGACGTTGTTGGAACATCAAGATATCATTCCTAAGCTTAGTAGTTCTTCCCGGTGGGAAAAACTGAGCAAGGAAACGAGTTGTGAGATCATCCCAAGAGGTTATGGATCCTGCGGATAGACGCTCTTTTTAGTTTCCGGAAAATTTATGGAAAAACAATTACCTTAATTCCTGGAATCCTGCAAAATTTCATTATGACTCGATACAAGCATTTGACTCAAACAAATACTAATATGTATGTTTATTTTATAATACTACAATTCATGTCTAATTCGTTCTTATAAACAAATTTAGATTTCCCTTACACTTATCTTTTTGCAAAATACCTTTATATGTAGTTAAGACGAAGTTAAAAACAAAATAAAGCATTTTCACAATGTAATTTGAAACATGAATTGTTAGAAATAAAAATAAAACATACATACGAAAACAAACAAAATCAAATAAACAAATAAAATAAAAACATCAAACAATTAAAAAGGTTGGGTTGCCTCCCAAGAAGCGTTTGTTTTTGTTCGAGTCACGAGCCTGACTCTACCCTTATTTAACGGAAATAAGGGAGGTTTTCCCTACACTTAGGATTAAGTGCGGGTGAAATTAGCGATACACACCCTTAGGGTGGAAATATGCCACGTGAGGTGAAGGGGGTGAGTGAATGGCTTCCTTCATCCTAAAACTACCTGGGTAATATTGGTTGATGGGTGGATTTTAAGTTGGAAGAGTTTTATGAAAAAGATTTGAGCTTTTGTCATTTTCATAATTAGTATGCTCCAACGGTTCTTCATCCATTCCGGTTCCCATCTTTTTTATTTCAACGTCATCTTCGTCTTCGTATTCAAACTTGCTTTCATCGAAGAAGTGGAGTGTTGGCGTTTTGAAGTTGGAATGCTGGAAAGAGGTTTTATTAATAATGGGTTTGGTTTGAGAAATCATTGAGACCCTATGCATCAAGGTCGGTTTGAATGATTCAGAGGTTATGGTATGGGCGTGAGAGTACTCTTTCTCAAAGGGAAACTTATGGGAATAGAAGTTATTTGGGGTTGAATCCATAGAGTGAGGTGTTTCGTTGTGCCAACCGCTGCTTGTTTCACTAGGGACTGAGATTTCAAAAATCTTTTCGATATTTTTTGGTACAGCTTCTTCCCTAATCTTTTCCTTAATCCTTGACATGAAACCTTCAGCCAAGTCCATAAAGGTGTTTCGGGTGTTCTCCATTTGGACCTCTAACTGCCGGATCTGTCTTTCTTGGTTGTTCATAAAAGTCAACATTATCCTTTCGAACTCCTCTTGTCGTGAAAATTCAGGAAATGTATGTTTACTGAATGCATTAACATATTCAGCATTAGCCATAGGCGTCTCGGTTTTCATTAATTTCTCAACCTGCCTTTTTATGTTTTCAAACAGCTGTTCTTGGTTTGCACTCATGCAATTTAAAACCCCTTCTTCCGAGAACGTTGAGTCCTACCATTCTTCTTCTCCATACTGTGCTAAGTCCTCAATGACTTCCCAGCACTTATCGACGTTGAGCCTGCTCAGTCTTCCATTGGCAGCGTAATCTATGGCCCTTCTAGTTTGATGATCGACACCATCATAAAAGATTTGGATTTGTAGCTAGGATCCATGCCATGGTGAGGGAACTTTTGTAATAAGTCCTTGAATCGAGTCCATGCCTCGTAGAGGGTTTCGCCTTGATGTTGTTGGAACATCAAGATATCATTCCTAAGCTTAGTAGTTCTTCCCGGTGGGAAAAACTGAGCAAGGAAACGAGTTGTGAGATCATCCCAAGAGGTTATGGATCCTGCGGGTAGACGCTCTAGCCACTGACTAGCATGGTCTCAAAGAGAGAATTGAAAGAGACGCAGTCAGGTCGTCTCTCGAGTTTCAACATCAAGGTCTGTGGAATCTACGATCTTAAGAAAGTCCTTGAGGTGTTGATTTGGATCTTCGGAACGAAGTCCATGGAAAGCGCATCCGCTTTGCACCAACCGGATGGTGTCGGATCGTAAGGGTGACACATTGGCTCCTTGATTGAGCTCAATGGTGTTTCGATAGCCATGGTGGCTAGGACGGGAGTAGTCTCCTAAGGTACGGGCTCCAGGAGGTTGGTTTTGTTGTG
The DNA here is from genome assembly GCA_014162995.1 of Artemisia annua. Lineage (NCBI taxonomy): Eukaryota > Viridiplantae > Streptophyta > Magnoliopsida > Asterales > Asteraceae > Artemisia > Artemisia annua. The sequence goes on along the minus strand of LBNU01004444.1, from coordinate 2,073 downwards.
GTGGTTGTTGTGGTGGTGGGTTGTTGGGATCAAGGATATTACCACCTTCCATGATGTCGGATGGTAATGGTTACGAACATAGACACGAAGAAATAAGATAGACTAAAGAAATCCTAGAAAAATAAAATAAAAATCTCACTAGAAAGGAATCTAGTGAGTATACCTAATAAAATAAAAATTCAACCTAAACAATAACTATTCCCCGACAGCGGCGCCAAAAACATGATGCGTGGTTTTGCGACCTTACAACAGGTTTTACCTCTCAAGGGATCTTAAGAGGCTTGCAATCCCTACCAGGCAGTGTACCTGACCGATGTAGTATAATGTAGTGGCAAGTACCGGGGGATTGATCGTTCTATAGGGGAATAGTGTCGTTAGGATTGAAAAGCTACTCTAATAGGTCTAAGGGTGAGGGAAGATTCTTTTTGTATTTTATGTTTTTAGGAAAGCAAGTAAAATTATCTCGGGTTTGAAGGAGTGGGCGGAATTAGTTGCTAGTCAACTAACCCAAATAACTACAAATGCAAATAAAATAAAATAAACGAAAATAAAATAGTTGTGAAAACTTATATGGAGAGAAGTGTGTTTACTTAGATTTCATTACTCCCTAACTATCTTTTACCGGTTGATTAGTGTGTTATAATTGCGTGGATGGCGGGTTGCATTCCTTAATACCAGTCGTGGGGGTGTGTACGAACTTCCCCAACTCTATAAGCTCCTACTTCACTCCTATGTCGAGCTGACTAAAAGCTCCTAACATGGGATCACTAGAATTCGCTCATGCATTAAATACAACCATCTAATCATAGTACACATCCGATCATGTTTCTTAAGACGTTCAAGCAAGTTATCGTATAGGAGGTTAGCCAGTTTTCTTAAGCCTAACATCAATAAACATTCATCCAATATAATTAATAACACACCATTCAACTAATAATTAATAGTTAGGTTTCATTAGATCTAAGCAAACACGAAGAAAACCTAGCCTAGCATGTTAAACAAAAGACAAGAACAAGATAGAATCAAACAACACATAGACATATTGAATGATTAATTGATAACTTATCTTCAATGTAACATGGAAGATCTCAAGGTGAAAAACCTTGAAAAAGCTGCTAAAATTCGTATTAGGGTTCCTCTCTAAAAAGTTCCACCAAATAAATGAAAATTGCGAAAATATATATAGGAAAACAGATCTGACGGCGTCACTCTTTGGGTTGTGACGCCGTCACCTCGCCGTGCTAGGGTTTCCTGACGGCCTCTTGACGCCGTCCCCCTTTAAGTCCCAAAATTCCATTCTGGCTTATCAAGGAGAATCTTCACATCCACCTCCGTTTGTCTAGCTTGACACAGTCACATCCTAGACCTTGACGCCGTCATGGGTACTGTTCCAGCAGATTCAGAGACTTTGTCGTTTTCTTCACTTTTATGCTCCAAAAACGTCCAAAATGCTTCCTTTTCCAGATTTCTTCTCCAAAGTACCTAAAATGACAAAAGGAACGATTTAGGGTAATATTTGATCAAATAATTACGATTTAGGGCTTAAATGACCCCCCAAAAGCAGTACACTTTTCGCCTCATCTAATACCCTTACACTTGAGATTTGCTTGTCCTCAAGCAAATGCGCTTTTATTCTAATCAAAATACAAGTTAGGGGTCATTTAACACTAATATAAAAGTAATTACAACAAATAGTCATTCCCCTTCAATCATAATAAGCACGGAGATTACATACTAGCACCTCACAAGTAGTGTTTAGATACTCACATCTCTCAGGTGTCATAAAAGTATATCTCATAAATGAAAATAAATAATATCTCTCAATACCTGTCATAGCAAATAGATTACCATAGGCTTGGGAAAGGATCAAAAACCTTCTCCACTAGGCATAAGCACCTAAGATAAACTATCAAAGAGGGCTTTCCAAAGGGTTGTAATGTGAGGTGTAGGGATATGATAAACACGGGTTTGTTGGATAAGGGATATTTTACTGGTGGCGAGTTAAAGATTTTGATTAATTACATGTACAATATGGCGTTGCTAAGCCAAGACTAGACTCGACTTAAGCTAATC
>LBNU01004443.1:87752-109105 GCA_014162995.1 Artemisia annua | reverse complement strand
TCAAGATAAAATGCACATTATCATTGAGTTGAAAGAGAAAATACGTGAACTTGAAAAATGAAAATCTATCAACACTAAAGTTATTGCACCAGGAATGTACTCAGTAGACATAACCAATGTAGAACAACACACTCATAAGTCTAATATGGATCCTTCCACTTCTACAGGAATAGTTGCCACTCATAGCGTTAGCAGATCCAAGCATAAACGTATGAAAAGGAAGAATAAGATCTTGCAATGTAGAAGAGAAACAATAGAAGCCTCTGAAGTAGAAGAACACCCTAGGACTTTGAATAATACTCATCTTGCACTAGATTTAGATTTTGATTTGGCAAATTGTAATCCTAATCGCTGTGTAACGAATGATGAACCTTTAAATGCTTTGAATGTTGATGCTTCATGTGTGTTTTGTCGTAAGAGTATGTTATCAGGAGATCATTCTAAATGTGTTGCGAATTCTCTTTTATCTCGTTTTAAGAAACGTACATCAGGCAGGAAATCTAGGCCCACTAATCTTTCAAAATCTGTGCTACGACTTATACCTTGTGTAGTTTCTAAGAATGATGTAGTCCACCCACTAGTTGCGAACAATAACCCTAGGAACATGCCATCACTTAGCGAATTCACTAAGAAAAAGGCTAAATCTAGTTGGAATTGGCAACGTTGGTTACAAAGAACACATAACTTTAAATGGATTCCTAAAATTGTTAATATGTGTGCTTCTAACCCAACGGAACCCACAACTTCTTCAGGTTCCACCCTTACCATTGTACCATCGTCGTCTCTTTCATGTGATGCAGGTGGTGCAAATTGTTCTCTGGATTGTTGATAGCGGATGCTCCCGACACATGACAGGCAATCTTAAACTGTTAAGAAACTTTGTCTCAAAGTTCATTGGTACTATCAGATTCGGGAATGATCATTTCGCTGCAATTATGGGATATGGGGACTATGTCAGTGGGAATATCAAAATTAGTCGTGTTTATTATGTTGAAGGCATCGGTCACAATCTATTTTCAGTCGGTCAATTTTGTGATGGTGATCTGGAAGTTGCATTCAGGGAGAAAACATGCTTTGTTCGTGATCTACAAGGAAATGATCTCATGTCCGGCACACGTGGAAACAGTCTTTATACAATTTCAATGTCCGACATGACCGCTTCCTCTCCCATTTGTCTACTTTCAAAGGCTGAATCGACAAAATCCTGGTTATGGCACCAACGCATGTCACATCTCAACTTCCGAACTATGACTGATCTTGCTCGCCATAAACTAGTTGACGGTCTTCCAAGGTTCCGATATGCAAAAGATCACCTATGTCCCGCTTGTGAACAAGGAAAGAGCAAACGTGCACACCTCACCACCAAACCAGAACCGAGCACTGATCATGTTCTTCAACTTCTTCATATGGATTTATGTGGACCAATGCGAGTACAAACGATTAATGGGAAACGATACATACTTGTGATAGTCGATGACTTCTCCAAATGGACTTGGGTCTACTTTCTTCGAAGCAAAGATCAAGCTCCATCGATGATAATCACCTTTCTCACGAAAATTCAGGTTCAACTTCGCAACACAGTCAGGATTGTAAGAACAGATAATGGAACTGAATTCAAGAATCAAACTCTTCGTGCTTACTTTGAGAAAGTTGGAATTGAACATCAAACATCAATTGCACGGACTCCCGAACAAAATGGAGTGGTCGAAAGACGCAACAGAACGTTAGTGGAAGCCGCACGAACGATGCTCATTAATGCTCAATTACCAGATTATCTTTGGGCAGAAGCCGTCTCTACCGCATGTTACACCCAAAATCGTTGTATGATCAATAAACGTCACAAAGTCACATTGTATGAAATTTTTCACAAACGAAAGCCTAACATACAACACTTTCATGTATTTGGTTCTCTATGCTATCCAAATAATGATTGTGATGATCTTGGAAAACTTAAAGCAAAGGCTGACGTCGGTATCTTCATTGGATATTGTGAAAACTCAAAAGGATTTCGAATCTACGTACTAGAGAAATTCAGGAGACTATTCATGCTAATTTCGATGAGCTCACAGATATGGCTTCTGAGCAAAACAGCTTAGGACCCGCAACCAACCGTCTAAACTTTCCAGATTCTTCAGCTGAACCGTTGTCACTAACTTGTCGAGAATTGGAAACATTGTTCTCTCCTTTGTTCGATGACTCATTTGCGACACGTGCACCAGATGTATCCACTAGTTCTGCTGCTCAACCAGATAATATTCAAGTACCTGATACAACGGTTACTACAACAACAATAGTAACACCCGATGCACCCCCGATTAAATCACCAACAATAGAAGAACAAACCGCTTCCAACACCGACAACCCAACTGAAGATCTGAACCAACTACAAGTACCCGAACCTGCAAATTATGATCCAAATGCGTTCTTCAATCCGTTTGCTCCGACTCCGAACCTTTTAGATATTGCTGAGTCGTCAACACGCAACTTGGAACCAACTAATATGCAGCAGTTTCATAACCCTCACCCTTCAACACATCATTGGACTCGTGACCATCCAATTGTCAACATTATTGGTCATCCAACAGCTCCAGTTATGACTAGACAAAAACTTCACTCCGATGCCGAACATTGCATTTATGCTCTAACAGTTAGTCATGAAGAACCTAAAAATATTAAAGAAGCTCTCACTTACGACAACTGGATTGAATCAATGCAAGAGGAATTCAACCAATTCAAACGTCTTGAAGTTTGGGAATTAGTTGAACGACCGGATGGATTTTATGTCATTGGGCTAAAATGGATTTGGAAAAACAAGTTGGACGCAGAAGGCAATGTTATTCGTAACAAATCACGCTTGGTTGCTAAAGGATATACTCAAGAGGAAGGAATTGACTTTGAGGAATCTTTTGCACCAGTGGCTAGACTCGAAGCTGTTCGAATATTTATAGCATACGCTGCTCACAAAAACATGGTCGTTTATCAAATGGATGTGAAAACTGCATTTCTGAACGGTCAACTACGTGAGGAGGTATACGTTAGTCAGCCAGAGGGATTTGTCGACCCAGAGCACCCAAATCATGTCTACCGACTTAAGAAGGCTCTCTATGGTCTCAAACAAGCCCCCAGGGCGTGCTATGATAAACTTACTGCTTTCTTGCTTGCTAATTCTTTCACTAAAGGTTTACTAGATCCAACGTTGTTTATTCAAAAACACGGGAAAGATGTTTTAATTGTGCAAATATATGTCGATGACATTATTTTTGGTTCAACAAACAAAAAGTACTCAAATGCTTTTGCCAGATTAATGAAACAAAATTATGAAATGTCAATGATGGGTGAACTTACGTTCTTTTTGGGACTACAAATTCATCAGTCTCCCCGTGGAATTTTCCTAAATTAGTCCAAATATGCTCTTGAGATAATTAAGAAACATGGAATGACCAGTTGTGATACTTACAATACTCCTATGGCTAACACAACTAAGTTAGATGCGGATCCAAATGGGAAACCAGTTGACCCCACAAAGTACCATAGTATTATTGGGTCACTGATGTATCTCAACGCTAGTAGACCGGATATTGTATTTGCTGTAGTTATGTGCTCTCGCTATCAGTCCAGTCCTACTGAACGTCACCTCAATGAGGCTAAGAGAATCCTTCGATACGTAAAGGGAACCATTAACTTGGGGATCTGGTATCCGAAAGATTCCGGTTTTGAACTAATAGCTTTTTCAGACGCTGATCATGCAGGGTGTATGGATACACGCAAAAGTACTTCTGGTGGTTTGCAATTTCTAGGAGATAAACTCGTGTCTTGGCAGTCAAAGAAGTAGGATTGCACCGCACTTTCATCTACAGAAGCTGAATACGTTGCCATGTCTGCCTGTTGTGCACAAGTCATTTGGATGCGTACACAACTAATGGACTACGGTTACTTATTCAACAAGATTCCAATGTATTGTGATTCGAAAAGTGAGATAGCAATCTCATGCAACACAGTTCTGCATTCAAAGTCTAAGCACATTGATCTCCGTTATCACTTCATCAAGGAGCATGTTGAAAAGGGTACAATAGAGTTATNTCATAAAAGTAATCACGTTTGGATTGTTTTCGAAAATTAGGGTTTAAGTCGAATTGGGTTTTTGAAATTGGGTGTTGTTTATTTGAATATTATTGGTGGGATATGTTAGTTTAAGTATTTGAATCATGTTTGTGCTTATTAATTGTTCCAATTCTTCAGTTTGCATGATCTAGATAGTTAGGGTTCTTTGTTAAATTGGGGTTTTTCATTTCTGTGGTATTGAGTCTAATTAAACTGTCTTAACGTGTTCGTATATGTGTTAATTGTTGCATTTCATTATTTTTACACCATGATTATTCGTTAAAAATGTTCTAGATAATTTAGGGTTCATATGTTTTCGAGATATTTTGTGATGACCTCGTTAAGGTTCTAACTGCTGTTATCATGATATTATGACCAGGTCTCATACAAGGATTCAACAAATCTTCGAAAACGTAGGTCTACAAAAGAATTCGAAAATTGTTGTATAAGAATTTTTCGAGAAAAATTTTCGAAATCTTTTCTCAAAAGATTTTATCGAGATCTTTTGAAATGTTTTCGAAATCTTTTCATAACTTTACTTATCGAGAAAATTGAGAAAACTTTCGAAATCTCTCAATAAAATTTTTCGTGAAATATTTTTCGAAATCCTTGAGTTATCGAGAATTTTTCTAAACAAAAATTATCGAGATCTTTTTATAAACAAAAGTTTCGAGATCTTTTACATGCCATGTTTTCGAGAAACTTTGCTGCAGAGTTTTCGAAAACTTTAGTCCATTGAAGTTGTCGAGATCTTTCTTATGGAAAGTTATCGAGATCTTTCTTGCACCAAATTTTTCGAGATCTTCATTAGTAATAGTTTTAGAGAACATTGTTTGTAATATCTTCGAGATCATGTGTAACATATTATTGAGAATTCAAGTGTTTGTAGTTTTTCGAAAACTTGTATATTGGATGAATCCTCATGAATGTGTGTATTGTTATAAGGTTCATTAACTTGTGATTGTATGGTGCTATTAGACATGTTGCCAAAAGATGTATGTGCTTTAAATGATTAACTACTTAGTCATCTAAATTACATGTTAATTAATAATGCCGTCATTAATCACATATTAATTAATTGAATCATGAATGCAACATATATGTCTTTGAATATCAAACATGAACTCGGACTAATAACTAACAAATCTGGATGTTTGATTTTATGACATGAAACTTTCAGAACACAATGGCTCAACACGATGAATCAGTTCCACAACAACAGAATCTACCACTACTTGCACTTGGTGAATTTCTACCAGCAGACTACAATGTCTTAATTGACCAAAACAATCTTCACATTGACTTCAACAAACTCAGTATTCCAGAAGACACATGCAAGATTGTCAAGGACATACTACTGGCTCATCCCTGCAAGCCCATGCTTACAAAGTCTACATCAGTACCAACTTTCTACATTCATCAGTTCTGGTACACTGCTAAGGCGAATTTGGACGACGAATCATTTACTGTCGAGCTGGATCGACAAAGATACACACTAGATCTTAATTTTCTTCGCACAGTTCTTATGTTACCGACTCCCACTGAATTTCATCCGATGTTGACCGAACTGGAAATCCTTGACTATTTCATTGATCTAGGATATGACATTCCTGAAAATGAATCACTCACAAAACTTTCAAAATTCAACGTTAAATATCTGCCTCAACCATGGAGAACTTTCTACATGTTGATTGTCAGATCCATTGCTGGAAGAAGGAGTGGTCATGAGCATCCAAGATTAGAGCACATGCAAGTATTCTGGGGAATGATGACAATGAAACCTATTGACTTTGCTGCACCCATAATGAGCGACATGATCCATTACATTCAGACTGACCGTGACAGGACCGTGATTCCGTTCATTAGATTCACAAAATTGCTCATCGAATACTTCTGTGAGAAGACCCCTGACTATGTCAAGAGGATGCATGACAGGACTGAACCAAAGGACATATTCAACAAAGATCCCAGGATTTCCTTCGTCAAGTCCATCAGATTCGTTCCAAGGACAAAAGGAATGAGAATCCCTGATCATTTCTTGGATGATGAAATCAGAAAGACTCAGAACTACAAGATTTATGACAAAGCATTCAAAGCTGGGAGAGTTGGTTACACTGAGAAAGAAGAAGAACCAGCTTCAATTGTTCAAACCCGAAGCAGGAGGGGTGGCAAGTCTGGAAGCACTAGCAGTACCACTACTACACATACAACCAAAGACTGCCCAAAAGCCACCCACCAGACCAAGAAGGAAAGCTGCTCCAAAGCAGATTCCACAAGATGAACCATCAGCTTCATCATCTGAAACGGAAACCGACTCTGAGTTCGGCTCTGAATCAGATGACGAAGAAGATTATGAAAGAAGGTCAAAGGCTCAGGATGACAAAGAAGATGAAGAACAGGAATTTCCAGGGCTTGAACTGACAAAACAATTAAGCAACGAAACTGCCGAGCAAGAACAAAGAAGAGGTACGGGTATTACCATTAATGAACCAAGTGATGCTATTCGTGATGAAGAAGCAGAAGATGAACCAACTGCAGAGCCACTGGTTGACAACTCAAGAGTATCATTGTCGACACCAAGGCTGAAAAGAAGCAGGAAGAGAAAGATTTCAGGGCAGCTGTACTACTTAATCTCCAACATCCATAACCTTATCAAACACCAATTAATCTTCAAGGACATGAGGCTGGCTCTAGTAGCACTGTAGTTCCTCATACCGAAACTGAACAGCGTGACCCTGAAGGGAACACTATCATGGAAGAAGCTACAGAGGAAGATAAAGAGCAAGAGCAGACTGAGTACATCACACCTGAATTCGTTGCTCAAGTTCAGAGAGATGACGAAATCAAGAGGAAAGCTAAAGAGGAGACGGATAGATTGCTTCGTGGACTCGATCAAGACGAAGAACTCATTGACACTGATCAATTTATCAACACTCCTTCACACTCACCTTCACAGAATCCCCCGACTCCATCAGGCATACCTCCAAGGGTTCCCTCACCTCCTCCATCAGAACCAGAGCATGAATCATCCTCATCATCATCATCATCACATCACTCTTCACCACCACCAACACAGAAAACATCCAAACGCAAATCAANCCTTCACACTCACCTTCACAGAATCCCCCGACTCCATCAGGCATACCTCCAAGGGTTCCCTCACCTCCTCCATCAGAACCAGAGCATGAATCATCCTCATCATCATCATCATCACATCACTCTTCACCACCACCAACACAGAAAACATCCAAACGCAAATCAATCAAGAAACGGAAGAAAGGCAAAGCATCTTTGATAGCATCTAAACGGATCAAGAAAGCTTTTGATTTGGCAAGGAAGAAAAGGAAGGAGACACAACATCAAACTTGAGACCTTAATGACCAAGTCCAACTGCTCAGACTACATCTCAAGTCCAGTGAAAATGTGAAGCAACCGCTTCGTATCGTTGCCATAATGGAGATCGTGGAAGAGAAAAGATTCAACTACGCTTTCATGAAGGAAACCGTCGTCAATAGACTAGACGAGAAGAAGTACAAGTTTTGTGAAGCAGACTTCCCAGATTTGAACCTGAATGACATTGAAGACATGTATTTGGAGAAGGTTCAAGGAAAAATGCTTAACTTCCCAAGGGAAACTCAATACAACTTCATCGCGTCTCTACTACTCTACATCAGACGAGTTATAGTTCAAGAAAGGGTGGAAGATCTTCAACTAGGNAGATTCAACTACGCTTTCATGAAGGAAACCGTCGTCAATAGACTAGACGAGAAGAAGTACAAGTTTTGTGAAGCAGACTTCCCAGATTTGAACCTGAATGACATTGAAGACATGTATTTGGAGAAGGTTCAAGGAAAAATGCTTAACTTCCCAAGGGAAACTCAATACAACTTCATCGCGTCTCTACTACTCTACATCAGACGAGTTATAGTTCAAGAAAGGGTGGAAGATCTTCAACTAGGCGTGGAGAGTTATCAGAACACCATCAACCTCACCAAACCACAGGTCATATTTCCAGGAATTCTAGAGCTATCACAGTATACTCTCGTGCAACAACCATCATTCGGAATCATCTACCTCAACAAGAAGAATAAACTTCGTCTTATGCGGTTCGATGAAATTCCGAAGTTTTGTGACGAGACACTTCTAAGAGTTCGTGATGGATTGGCAGAAAGGTTAGAGATGAGAAGAAGAGGTTGAAAGAAGGTCGAGAAACAAGGTGGACAGCTAATAGACGCAGAATGATATGCAACTTTGTCCATACCATTGAAGAGAGGCTGTACCGTCGTCAACAGATCAGAAGGTTGGAAAGCTACATTGGTATTCGTCCTTCATTTCCGGTCTTGACATTTAGACGACCAGATCCACAGTTCACAGACTTTGATGCATAGTCGAATGATGAACTTCAGCATACATTCTTCTGGTACCAACATTTCAATACTTTCATTTATTTGAATTGATTTGTAATTATTAAGGCTTGTGCACACATAACAGTGTACAACCCGCACTTTGTACTTAAAGGACCCTATGGTACGCATCAGTGCCACAATCCTAATATAAGGAGCGAAAACTTCTTACTTTTGAGTAGAATTAATCAAACCTTTCAGTATTTTCTCAATTCTGCTCAAAAGACAAGTATTACACCTTAATAAGTAATCACTTGTTGAGGGGGAGTACTTGATTCCAAAACATTGCTCTTAAATCTTAAAATCTTGTTGATCTCTCCTCATAAGACTCAAAAAGGCATATTTTAATCAAAATGTTTACAAAAACAACATTTGATATGCTATTTTTGAGGGGGAGAAGGAGAAAAGTGATTAAAACATGATGTCAAAAGTCTTATCTTGTGCGAGCTCGACTCAGAATTGACCCACGAATTGACGAAACAACAAATGCTAGTATTCGAAAGGATTTATCCGAGTAGAAAGTACCGTTTCGAGAAACTCTTTCTAGATGTTTACTTTGACGGGTCTAACTTCCTTTTAGGAATGTTAACAACTTCAAGTTAGTTACTAGGGCTAGTTATCACCTAAAAACTGATAATGCATCTCTTTAACAAAGCAAAGTAAACTTGTCCCTCGGGTATATGTCTATTAAGAGTAGATCAATTCAAAAGTGCCAACTCTTCCCGCATATGCAAATTTCTGAAAACATTCATAAGCATATGTGGAGGGGGAGTCTCTTATAAGAAATCCAAAACCTCAAAGTGTTAACAAAAAGGTTTTATACTCATAAACACTTTGAGAGATTTTCAATGATTTGGTTTAAAGGCATCAATAGGATAGTCATGGAGTTACAAGGTGACTAAGGATAGGAAAAACCGTCCTATGATCCGCCTAAACCGGAGGGATCTACCCAAGGACATCACCAATAGTTAGAAATTAGAAGTCCTTAGGTATGATATAACAAAAGGAGAAAAGAATGAAAGGAGAAAGAAGGGGTTGAAGAATTAAAAAGAAAATGAATGAAAAGGGTGAAAAGAAATAGCCCTCCATTTTATCAACCATAGGTCAGACACCGGGTTCAATTCATATGCTACTGGTCGTTGCTAAGGCGACACCGGTATTGAAGATAAAAGACGTCATGGACCCAGTGACGCAATGCACCTAAACCTTCTTAGCCACTCAGGCATCTCTCAAAAGATGTTTGTTTCATTCTCACGGGGAACCAGTGTAATCTATCGATCGTCTATTAGAGATGGTTGATATTGAAACAGGAGGCCCTCTGCTCCATGCCTCCGCATAGGAAACCAAATGTGCACTTATCGAGTCTAGAGCCACGAGATAACATAAAAGATCTCTTAGGAACACAAAAATCTTCTACACTAAGTGTCTTGCATCATTGGACACTAAGTGTAAATTTATCTAGTCCTTCGCAGATCTTAGCCATCTGCCTTGAACGTTTATGAGGGATTTACTTATGTATTTCTCGAATGATTGAACGGAAATCCTGCCAGGGTCAACATCAAACAGCCCTGACAGCAGGTCACTTCGGTGATTCCTTGTGGATTACGCTTAGTGTGTTCGATGGTTTCAAACGGTCTACAGTCGTGGGGTGATCTCCAGCGACTCACCTAATCGTGGGTGTACGTATGTATGTCTGTGTAAGCCCTCTAGGGGGTATCCGATTAGGAACGGCCTTGGTAAGGATTAGAAGGAGTCTTCACACTACGCTTTTGACGAATTCTAACTCCAAACCTGTAAGTACCGGATGTATTATTGCTAACTGTTTCAATGCAGGTACAACCACCATCCTGAACACCAGCTTCCACATGCTCATACTCACATCTCAACAACTATGAAGGCTCTCATGAAAGATCGAAGCAACACAAAAGTCAAAGATAGATTCCATGCCAAAAGAATCTACAAAGTAATTAAGACAAACGATCCAAAAGCAATGCACCGTCTAAAGAAGTATTCTACGCCAACACAAAGAATCTTCATGTATGAAAAGAGAGCTCCACACGAATGAAAGTTTCAAACGTCAAAGATGTATGGGCATGTCGGAAAGATGCAGATCCACTGGAGTCTAAGAGAGTGACGAATGGTAGACTACCACATCATGTGATCACTATGTCATCAGCAAAGATAAAGAACAAAGAACGATGAATCATTAATATTAATCATTTTTGAAGACGTCTAAAGCTATAAAAGTCAACAACTAAAGTCCAAAGACAAAGACGTCAAGCAACCTCAAATGACCGTGACGAACATCACTCCTTCATAACCGATCCTTAGGGGGAGATTGTTAGGACCTAAGTTGATCAACGTTTAGTCAAGTCTCGGTTATTTCAGTGAATGTAATAGGTTGCTAAATTACTTAAGTTATTTATGTTTTAAGTGTAAGACCACTAAGTGTCCAATGGGCCTCAAGCCCACACGAAATAGAAAGATAGGGAGGAAGGGAATGTTCCCCTATTCCTCACCTATAAATAGGACCTTATGTATCATCTTACACTTGGTTATTTCATTTTCATAAGGAAACTCTTGCACTTTTATTCTTCATATTTGATCTAATCAACCAAACTCTATTTCTCATCTTATTTCTATCAAATCAATACTTGTGTTTACAATATGGTGACCTAACAGCCCATTCTAGCCCGTGCCCATTCAAGCCCGTGCCCATTCTAACCCGTGCCGGTGCCCGCCTGGCCCGCCCTTTTTGCCACCTCTAATTAGAAGGATGGTAATCCATAGGTTCATACGTATGTTAATATCACTTAAAGGACTTTATGGCATTCTTTGAATTTCTTTAAACTTTCGTTCAGTTATTATGTTTTTTTAGTTCATTTTAGATATCAACAACTTTATACTTGAGTTCTATGTTGTTTCTTCAGTTAATAGGTCAGAGAAAAATTCAATTGCATACCTTTATTTTGGTGCATACAAAGGGACAAATCCCCACCATTCATCTAGTTTAAATGGTGGGTATTAACCTAAGATTAAATATAAAAATCTAAATCAATGTTTTTCCCTCTTTCTTTGTCTTTTTGTCTTTCTTATTTATTTCTTTTGTTTTCGTCCGTTTTCATACGTTTTCGTCTGTTTTCGTACGTTTTAGTTCGTTTTCATATGTTTTCTTCGATTTTCATACATTTTCGTTCGTTTTCATCTGTTTTCTTTCGTTTTCGTCCATTTTTTATAGGTTTTCATCCGTTTTCAGACGTGTTTTTATGCTTTCATACGTTTTTGTTCGTTTTTCGCCCATTTTCGTCTATTTTCTTACGTTTTTGTTTGTTTTCATACGTTTTCGTCCATTATTCTTACATTTTCGTCCGTTTTCAAACGTGTTTTTACGCTTTCATACTTTTTTGTCCGTTTTTGTCCATTTTCATACGTTTCTGAATTTCATAAGTGATATTCAGAATATCACTTGTGATTTTCTTCGTTTTCGTCCGCTTTTCATACGTATTCGTCCATTTTCCTACGTTTTCGTCCATTTTGTTACGTTTTCGACCGTTTTCATACGTTTTTGAATATCACAGGTGATATTCAGAATATCACTTGTGATTTTCTGAATATCTATCATTTGTGATTTTCATGTTACAAAACATTAGTTGGAAATCACTTGTGATATTCAGAAAATCACTTGTGATATTCATAATATCACTTGTGAGATTCCGAATATCACTTGTGATATTCTGAATATCACAGAATATCATTTGTGATATTCAGAATATCACTTGTGAAAATTCTGAATATCACATAATATCACTTGTGATAATCAGAATATCACTTGTATGTTCAGAAACGTATGAAAACGTTTGAAAATGTATAAAAACGGACGAATATGTATGAAAACAGACGAAAACATATGAAAGCGTAAAAACACGTATGAAAACGGGCGAAAACGTATGAAAAATGGACAAAATGAAAGAAAACGGATGAGAACGTAAGAAAACGAACGAAAACGTAAGAAAACATATGAAAACGGACGAAAATGGGCGAAAACTTAAGAAAATGGACGAAAACGTAAGAAAACAGACAAAAATGTAAGAAAGTGTAAAAACACGTCTGAAAACGGACGAAACATATGAAAAATGGACGAAAACGAAAGAAAACGGACGAAAACGTATGAAAACGAACAAAAAAGTAAGAAAACAGACGAAAATTTATGAAAACGGATGTAAATGTAAGAAAACGGACGAAAACGTATGAAAGCGAAGAAAATAAAACGTGATTGTAAAAAAAACGTAAATTATAGAAAAAGACAAAAAACAAAATTAAAAAAAAGGCAAAAAAGAAAAGAAATAAATATGAAAGACAAAAAGACAAAAAAAAAAAGAGGGAAAAAAAACATGGACTTACGTTTAAATATTAAATCTTAGGTAAATCCCCACCATTAGATCAAACTAGATGGATGGTTGGGATTTATCCCTTGGTATGCACCAAAATAAGGGTATCCAAAATAAAGTGACTCGCTAATAGATCAAAAAAATTTCGGAAAAAAGAGTTTTAGTTTGTTGCATATGTTTTATAGTAGTTAATAGTTATTATAAAAATAAGACACAAATACACCGTTGGTCCCTAAACTTTCCCAAAAACATCGCATGCGCCTTAAACTTGAGAAAATAGTCGCCGTGAGTCCAAAAGTTGGGTTTTTGAGGCTGATTGCATCCCTTGACCCGTAATGCCCAGTCGACTTCTGTTATTTTCCGCCATGTGCCTTGCACATGAGGGCAAAATGGTCATTTTATCATTTAGGTTAATTAATTTGGTGATACAACCTTAGAGACTGCGAATTGATTTTACGAACTCCTTATACTTTTGGGATCTGGATTACAAAAATTGCGCACGAGATTTCTTTAACTTTTAAACTGGGGTATTAAACTAAATGTTGAAAACAACTTAACCTTATTCATTGTTTCTTTATTAAACTGAAAAATAGTTATCTAACAATAGAACCAAAAAGATTGAATTGTTGAATAAGAGTTCTCAACTTTTTTGAGGACTTCCTAATAGTGTTCTCAGTTCTTTTGCAAACTTCGCAAATGGTTTCTGAATCGCAAGTCGGTTCTCAATCTTTCTGCTAATCTGTTGGATATTTTCAAATGACCAATTTTTTGTTACTTAATCAGTTTAAGCTATAGATGGCTAGCTAGCTAGTTCAATCATTAACCCATAAAATTAACTTATTGACCAACAACAATGTAGGATTTATTACTCACGTACCTTGAAGTTAACTAATGAGAGATTAGGAACTTTCAGCAAACTCTTTTGTCCAATCGGGATGACTGTTTGAAGCATACAAACCATTGAAACAAATTGGTTCCGGTTAAGTGAATCTCCAACAAAGAGTATCTTTTTGTCTCTAAGTCTCTCAAGAATTCTTTTGGCATCAAACCTACACATACATGAAAGAAAGATGCTAAATTCACTCACAAATGTTATTTGGAAGTGTAACTTTTGGCGACATTTAATAAGATACTGAGATTTCATCGCAATAACTTATCTATAGTGTACTTTACTATTTACAAAATAAATTTGAAAATTTTAGCTTAATTACTGAAAACTACATATATTTATTTAGGATGACCTTTAATTTCTAGTTACATCCTTGTATTCTACATAAAGATTACACATGAACATTAAAGCTTTAGTGAAATTTACATTTATGATACTAGAAATGACACTTATTTTCAATTTAACTCAACTTTGTTATATATTGCTAAAACGAGGACTTTTTTTTCTTCTAAATGTCAATATTACCCCTAGCATTGTGTACTTTAATATATTAAATGCGTCTTTTTTTGTTTGTGGCCTAACTGCAGCTATCAGGGGCGGAGCCAGGAATTCATGTTAAAGGGGCCGTAAATATTTTGTATGATAACATACAATGCATAGGTCAATAGTAATACTTACTTGACAAGATGAGAAAATAAAGAAAACGAAACAAGGGTTCTCTTATGTAGTCGAGAAGAAAAGATAACGGGCAACATGTCGGGTCACTTGAGTGGGTCGGGTACAATTTTACAGAAATATATTGTTAATATATAACATCAAAATCTTTGTAAGTAGTTTGGGCTTGTATAACAAGGTTATATACCAATATAGTAAAAATATTTAGATACCTGTAGGACTATGAATTAATTCATTTCTATCGATCTATGTTAGTTACCTTCTAAAAACCTATTCAAATTGCAATTCCTAGTAAAACTTTGTTTAATTTTATATATATTTCTTTTTGTTGTTAAAAAGGATACTTTATTACATTGGAACCAACAAAAGCAAACGTAATTTACTGGTAAAAACATAAACATCTTTTTCTTTCTTCAATCATCATCTCCATCTTCTTCTCTTCCAATTTTCTTCTTTCACTTTTTTATTTAACCATCATTCTCCACACTAAAATCATCCCTGATTTCACTTCATTTTAGTTCAATCTTATCTCAAGGAGGTTTTTATTGATTATGTAAGGCCGTTCCAAAAAAACCTCTACATAACTTCTGAACATATCTGATCCCCTTCTCCTGCACCACCTTAGTATGTCTTGCCGGGTCCGCCTCTGGCAAAGGGTGACTAAAATCAGTGACTACAACACACAGTTATCATCGGACTAGCCTAAGGACGATGTTTGTCCCGTTGGCAGGGGCTAGATCGAAGAGATTATAAACATGTTGGGGGTGGCTGAGCACCTGCAAGCCACTCTACTGGCTCCGCCTCTGGCAGCTACGTTCAGGTAACCACCAAATCTAACATTTTTCCATGTATAAGATTATTTCGAAGGGCAACGCAAGTACCATCAATTACGATCGTATTATTAACCCCAATGTGAATTCAATATATATGACGTACACATATGAAATAATTTGTGATCGAATTGCAAGACACTATGCTTTCATTCTCCCTATTTATAGTGACTGGAAAATAAGTGTTCCGTATTGACCCAACCCAAATCTACTAAAAAACCTCGTCTCAAATGTTAATTGCCGGTTCGGAATGAGATGACGGTGAAGACGGTACAATTTTCGAGACGAATGGATGTTCGTGCAAAGAGACATGCTGATATGTGACGTTTGAAGAGTAGTAAGATATTAAATAAAATGATAAATAGGTGCGCAGTGGGTAGCTAGAAGAATAAACTTTATAAAATGTGATTAGTTGTCCTATCTTTAGCAATATACCACAGAGTTGAGTGAAGTTGTAAATAAGTATCATCTAGGATTATAGTTTTGCAAATTTTCCAAACTTTACTTTCTCGAATAAGAATTGTCATGCTTAATTTTTTGTTATTTTCTCCTTTTTTTTTTGGTAACATTGTTTTTTTATTTTTTGGCCGACTAATCTACAGAATTTGAGCCCATTATCTTCTTCTCAAAAAGATTGGCGTGACCACTTAAAATTATTCGAACATGGCAGAAATTATCGTCTTCTTCTCAGAAAGATTGACGTGATCACTTAAAATATTTCAGATATGGCATAAATGTGTTTGACTTTATTAAACTAAAGAGTGATGAAAACTTTAAAAGATTGATGTGTTTGACTCTTTTTCCTTCATGCAGGTGGATAAAAAGTGTTTTACTGACTGAATTTTTTACTTTTTACTAACTCTATATTTCAGTCAGTAAAAGTTGCATATCTTGTACGAGTGGTGAATATTATATAATGTCGGTTTAGTCATTCATAGCATATACTTTAATGCCTTTAAAATTATATGAGTCATATATATATTCGATCATGAAGGTATTATTTTCCTTTTGGATCTTAATCAAAGAACAAAAAGTTACTAATATATGGGCATATGTGATATGAAATTAGTGTTTTGCGTGTACTTAATCAACTAGCCGTGTATATATGAGAGAGGCAATTCATGGTATAGAACATAATGTTGCTATATATACACATGCAAATATGTGTCCGTGTAAAAAAAAAAAAAAAAAAAAAAAAAAAAAAAAGAGAAGGATGAACCTCGGTAGGTTGCAAGCATGGGGTTGCCATCTCCAATGTCGATACTTTGAATCCATTCTACCATGCTGTGCACAAGCAAACTCGCCGGTAATAAAGGGGCAATCGAGTTCTTTACAAAGGATAAGAGTCATTATCATAAACCCACTTGCCAGAGAACAAATCACATCCATCTAGTGAATCGTTAACATCAGTTTGCACCACTGTAGGAGTAATCATATCATGTTTTTGGAATTCGGCATAGTAAATGACTATGGTGGCTAGTGCACCGATTATGAAGAAGATTAGAAGGCTGCTTTCGAACATATGATTCACGTCCCATATTTTTAGCAAATGCTGCTTCTGCGCCATCTCAATCTCTCTCTCTCTTTCTCCCACACACACAAATTCACACAAGAAAAAGAATGAAGATTTAAGAAAGAATTATGTATTACCACCTATTGCATTTACTCTCAATCATATAAACGTTTGAGACACGGAGATGTGCAACTTACCTTTTTATACTCACATTATTCACATTGATTTTGTTTAATAGTTTTATACCTTAGTTTTTATTCTCATGTATTACCCATAGATAGTGTTAATTTCCCACTCATGTAAACGTTCGAGACACGGAGATGTACAACTTACTTTTATTACGATACTCGCGTTATTTAAATATCTTTAAAATTACTAAACTATGATTATAATGAGTTTTTGGATCATGTGTAGTGTGTACACGATTTGTTACTTGTCAACACGCATACTTCTTATCATAATGTAAAGTTTATACGTAGCCATTTTCGCTGTCGATGCATATGTATAAGTCTAAAACGCCACTATAATACGATATGTGCCATTCCTCTTGACTTTCCACATTAAATTGAAAATTCGAATTCTTGTTTAAAGTGTTGCAAGCAGGAGTGATAATCCATTTGTTCTCCCATACTGTTCTAGACACTTTCTCACATGATCATGCTTTTCACAAAATTTTTTCACATAAGGGGGCCAAGGAAAAATATCATTCTCTCCAATATATTTCAACTTACAGCTAAATTGTCATCTCGGCCAATAAGTCATCTTTCCTTACCTCCCAATGAATCCATCACTAGTACACGACGTTACGTTTTCACACAGTAACTGAAAACTAAGCCAAGACTCATTCATAAGAGAGAGAAAAAAAATCCAATGTCTTACTTCCTCAGCTCAATGGGATAGTCCGTCACGATCAGAGAATGCCAATAACTTTGATCCATGTGGTCACTTCTCGATCACAGTCACGTCAAACATTTGCCCTGCAAATGCATGTGAAATTCAACATTTCGCTGAATGATTCTTATTTGACAATAGCTATTTTCATTATCTCGGTCTCCTTCCATGATAATCACGTAAGGACACCTTTATAATGAAATATCTTTCATTGATGGATTCAAACTACGTTAAGTAGGATCTAATAGTAATATCTCGTACGATTTCCACGAGTCTATGACATTACTTCCGATCCTTGGTGATTGATTTAGCTCGTACCAGAAAGTGTTTGCGAGTAAGCTATCACTACTAAAATCTTTCTGATGATTCTTCCTAGAAGAACCCCTGAGCCTCACTTTTAAATCCTTATAGTTTTATTGTCTTACTGCTTATGATCCTAAGAGAGTTTTAGTCCCAATGATTTAATCTACTGGATGATAGAGTTAGCTAAATCGCGACTCACTTAGCTTAGTGATCAACAATGCACTTCATTCTATCCCCAAATAGAATGGAATTTATTCCACAAATTAAAACCGTGACTCCTTGTTACTGATTCTCGTAAGTCCCTGAGAACTTCAGTACAAGCCCCTTTGAAGCCACGATGTAGTTGCGCATTTCCTGAATTGTGATCCAAGATTTCAAATTTTTTAAGTGACTCAGCCTCTTAATTTGTCCACTACAACTCAAGATAAACACACTTTATTGTGCGAAACCATCTTGCTCACTTGAACAATGTACGTTTCGTTTAGTTATCTTGACCTCCTCCCACTAAATCTTGCAATAATAGGAATTATCTTATAGATCATCCTAGATCTACAATTCCTGACATGCTTTGTACTCTTTAATTAAATGATCTATAATTAATTTACCACATGCGCTCGCTTCAATTGCTCAACTTTGAGCTTGAACTCCTCAAATTAATTCATGTGAAAGGCCTTTGGCTTGAGCACATTAATTTTGATCTTGTTTAGCTAGTGCTAACCCGGTTAGCTGCTCCTCCTGTAAAGCAACTTTCAACTTTACCTAACATTCTAAAGCATATACGAGATTTCACTCATGATCTACAAACTCTTGCCCTTTCAAGTTTGACTTGCAGATCTAAAATACTACCCGGTAGTACAAGAGCTTTACTCAATCTAAAAGATTTCTGGAAATATCGTCACTCAAGTATTTTTCTTTTATAAGAAATATTCTTTATTAAATATCCTAGATACTTAATTGCATTTCTCGTGGGGTACACGCTTTGAGTCCATCAAGACTCGAGAATTTAGGCATTATCTTCAAGTATCATGAATCTCATATTATTTAGATTCTGGTAGAAATATGTTTTAAGTTATTCCATAACTTTTCTTCTTTGATTAAATCTATCCCAGATAGATTTTTCAATCAAAGGCTCCTGTTACTTTGAACTTTCATCCTAGATGGATTGCATCAAAGCCTACTTTGAACTTCCACTCCATATGGATTGCATCAAAGTATTATGATTATCTTTGATCCTCTATCCCAGATAGATTACGTCAAAGTACATCATGTTGAGCTTAAAAGCTTCTCATGAACATTTTTTTTACTTCACCAGTTCCTCTCGGAGAACCCATAAAGTATGATCACCACTTGATCAAACCAAATAGATTATTTTTCATTTACAGAAATATTTGGGATAAATCTAAGTTTTTCCAAAACTTACTAGTTACAGGTTTTTAAAACATGAAATACCAAATATGTTAAATTATAAATTAAATGTTTTAAACCTAAAAACATTAGGAAAAATAAAAGTTTTAAAAGAAGCCCTAAAACGGGCAACAACCAGTTTTAAAAGTTATAGAAATTTAAAATTTAAAATTCTTATATCCTAAAATGATGCACGATCCCATCTATCACCTTGATGAATGATCCCAGCCATCATCTTATGTAAATCCCTCACGCACTTGATGAATACCCACTCTCATTTTCCTATGCACTTGATGATGCCTAGCAATCATCACAAGCTCTACAATAAACATTGTAAGCATCAATTTACCTTCTTGTGAAACATAGGCCACAAAAATGGAGGAAAAATAAAACAATCTATAAAATATAGATACCTTTCATATCTGCAGTGAGCTTCTAGTGGTGCAAATATTTCAAGCATTTTCCCATCTTATGCCCAAACTTTTTGGCAATAATTACTTACTGGAACTGCCTTTCTCTTTCTGGTTAGTGGCTCAAAGAAGAACCCCTCGGTTCTTCCAGTAACTTGCTCGTCATTCACCTCCTCAACCTTTTGCTTTCTTACTCCGTCAGATTTGACACTTAGGTCATCCTCAGCTTTACATACCAGCTCGTAAATCCTTATTAGCGTAGGCTCCCCGCTAGTCTCCATAAATCCGAGTAGGTATGAACCATACTTTGCTCGTAGAGACTGCACGATACAGAATACCATGAATGCCTCACTTACATCCATGCAAGATAGATGTCATTTTGATATCAATATGTTATTTTGATAGCTACACATCTTTTTTGTTTTTTTTTCCTTAACAAGATAATACGAATGTGTAAACTAGTTACAATTCTAAAAATTGTTTTACATAATAATACATGCATTAGATTATACCAATATCTAAAATTACATCTTCAATTCTTCATGTCACATATACGTGAAAATTTATCTTATACGATACTTGGCTCAACCCGGTATACTTATAACCTACGGAGTCTTAATCATTCAACATATCTAACAATGGAATACGAAGATAAAAAATTACGAGTTCTCAGTTTTCTAAAGAACTTCGCAAACGCGTTATCAATCATTTTGAAAACCTTGCAATTGTGTTCTCAATCTTTCAACAACCATCTTTTTATTACTTAACCTGAATTTCTTTTCTGGATCAAAAAATCTCCCTTCTAAAACAAAAGATGTAGTTGGAATAAAGAAAAGGGCATTTTGCTTCTTTGCAAGAGCATCCACTATGATAAACGTTTTACAAATATTTTACATTAACACATCAATATGTTTAGACCTTTTGATTTTATAAACCTACATTCACTATAATATAAACCTTTGCAACTTAATAAAATGTCTTTTTTAACAATGCATTAAATATATTGAATTCATAAGGATGTTGATGAGGTGAAAAGTGTACCCGTTTTAGGAGGTCATTTAAGCCCTAATTCGTGTTAATATGATCAAATTTTGCCTTAAATCGTTCCTTTTGTCATTTTAGGTACTTTTGAGAATAATTCTGGAAAACACATCATTTTGGACGTTTTTGGAGCATAAAGTGAAGAAAACGAAAAAGTCTCAAAAGAATGCTGGAAATCCTTCCTGGCGGCGTCAGAGTCACAAGGTGACGCCGTCAGCCAACCAAGACAAAGGAGTGGATTCTAACTATACGTGACGTCCTAAGAAGAAATTGTGATGTTTACACCTAACGACGTCAGGTGTTAATAATCCTAGGCCGTCAGGTGTAACGCTAAAGAGTGACAGCCCAGAGCAAGTTTACAAGTGACGGCATCAGAAGTAGATCTAGGCCATCCGAGAACCCTAATGGCGGCGAGCTGACGGCGTCAGAGCGTATAAGCTGACGCCGTCAGAGTGTATTTTCTATATATACTTTTCTATTTTTCATTCATTAGTGTGCAACTTTT
>LBNU01004443.1:54820-87658 GCA_014162995.1 Artemisia annua | reverse complement strand
TTCAATAACCAAATTTCTGATCCATTTTCAATGTTTTCTTTACAAATCTAAACCGAATGTTTTGATTCATATTTCATTTTCACTCACTTTGGTATAAATCTTAGTAATCTTAAACCATTTTTTTCCATTTTTTAATGATAATTCACTGAGTCATGTCTACTAAGCGGCCAAAACGCAGAACTAAAACTCCTTCTCATCTTAAAGATTCTGTGTGTGTGCTAAATGATAAGCCGATTGACAGTACTAGAGTGGGTTGTAATGTGGAATTGGGAGAAAAGGAGGTAGTAGTAGGAAGTGATAAAAGTTGTATGAAAGGTGTTTGTGAAAATGCTCAACCATGTTTGGCTAATATGAATAGTAATGTAGGAGATTATAATGCAACAATGGAAAACATGGAGGGCAATATGACTGGAAAAGAAGATGGTATGGGTACTAATACTAACAAAGCTGTTAGTGATGGTGGTAACCTGGCGAGTGAGGAACCAAATTCACTAAACGTTGAAGCTACTACTGGAGTCGATGTTAGCAGGGAGAGTGAACCGAATAAAACCAAGGATGCTGAGGACATTAATGCAAAAATGAATGATGATTTACACATGGTTCATGAGTCCACTAGAAATGTTAACGTGGGTAGCCCCAGTTTTGCAAATATTGTGACTGCTGAAGCAACACAAAAGAAGGTAAACTTTAGAAAAGTGGATGTTATTGGTGCAACAGATGGTAAATTTGAAGCTATGATCCCAGCATCGTCAGTCATGGAGGTTAATGATAGGCTAAGCAACTCGATCTATGGATACTTTCTTGGTAAGCGCATTGCATTTCCAGTTGTGGAAAATTACGTGTTTAACGCGTGGGGTAAATTTGGGATACAGAAAGTGATGATGAATGCTAAAGGCTTTTACTTTTTCAAATTTGCGACTAAGAAAGGTGTTGAAGATGTGTTGGAGAACGGGCCATGGATGATCAGAACAGTGCCGATTATTTTGAACAAATGGTCTCCATCATCTAGTCTAACGAAAGCTAATCATACTCGTGTTCCGGTATGGGTAAAGATGCATGATGTGCCATTGGCAGCCTTCACAGCTGATGGACTAAGTGTTATTGCCTCTAAGATAGGTAATCCTTTGATGCTTGATTCATATACATCTACCATGTGTAACGATTCTTGGGGAAGAAGCTCATATGCTCGTGCCATGATTGAAATTGATGCTGAAGTTGCTTTGAAAGAATCAGTTATTATTGCGGTTCCTACTCTAGAAGGTGATGGGTATCTGTGTGAGACAATTAATGTGGAGTACGAGTGGAAGCCACCTCATTGTCTTACATGCAAGTCGTTTTGTCATGCTGCGGGTGCGTGTCCACTAGTTGTTAAGGAACAACCTAAGAAGGTTGTGGAGGTGCAAGATGATGGTTTCTTAATGGTAAAAGGTCATAACAAGGGCAAAAGACAAAGTGACAAAGGTTATGCGGTTAAGCAAAAGCCTAATATGGCTTTCAAGCAAGCTCCTAAATTGAATATGCAAGAAATTTGGAAACGTAAAAGTGATGCTGCTAATACATCTAACCCCTTTTCTGTGTTGGCTAGTACTAGTGGTGCAAATTTGGAGGACAATCGAAATGATGGGATGCTACAACAACCTGGTAAGGAAGCGATTGAAGAGTCGGATGATGAAGATGTAGAGAATATATTTGATGATTCGGTCCAACATAAGGCAAGTGAAGGAGTGAATTCGAAACTAGTGGGGGCAAGCACTCCCAATAACGATGTGCCCAATGTATAGCATCGCTTCGTGGAACATAAGGGGGTTGAACCGCACCCCTAAACAAACGGAGGTTCGCCAAGTGATCGATGAGAACAATCTTAATGTGTGTGCTATTCTTGAATCTCATGTCGACATTGGTAAGTTGGAAAGTGTGTGTAATAGTGTTTGTGCGAGATGGAAGTGGGTGTCTAATAGCAGGTTTTGCACAAAAGGATCTCGTATAATCTTAGGCTGGAATGATGATGTCGTGGACGTCTTGGTGTTAACATGTACGAGTCAAGCTATACATACCCAGGTTATCCTTAAAACCGACAGTAAAGCTATGTTTTGTACTTTTGTGTATGCCTCTAATTCGTATGAAACAAGAAGGGAGTTGTGGCAATGTCTTGAAGTTCACAAGCATTTCGTGAATTCGAGGCCATGGGTTCTCATGGGTGACTTTAATGCTGCTTTATTTATTGAAGATACTTTCCATGGGTCGAAAGATATTAACATCTCTATGCGAGAATTCAATGACTGTGTTACTAATATTGAAGTTGAGGATGTCAATTGCACGGGTTTGCATTACACGTGGAACCAGAAACCAAGAGCTAATGATGGTGTTTTGAAGAAAATTGACCGGGTCATGTGCAATACGGATTTTAATCATGAGTATCCTGGTTCATATGCAATATTTCAACCATATCGCATCTCAGATCACTCCCCTGCCGTGTTAAAGATTTATAAGAAAACTAAAGACAAACCTAAACCGTTCAAGTTTTTTAATTTTCTTGTTTACAAAAAAGAATTCATACAAGTGGTCGCGGATATGTGGGGAACTGATATCGAGGGTTTTTCTATGTTTCAAGTGGTAAAGAGGTTACGTCTGTTAAAGAAACCTTTACGGAAACTAGTTCATGCTCAGGGTAATCTTCATGACAAAGTGGTTAAAATTCGTATCGAGTTGGATGAGGTTCAAAAGGCTCTAGATAGGGATCCGGCGTCCACTTTACTTCGTGAAGAAGAAGCAGCTTACCTAATGGCGTTTACTCAAGCTACACTAGATGAGGAGCGGTTTTTGAAACAAAAGGCAAAGATTGACTGGCTTCGTGAGGGGGATTCTAATACGGCATACTTTCACCGATCGGTAAAAGCCAAGGTAAGTAGAAGACGTATTGACTGTGTTATGGGATCTGATAATATTTTTTATGAAGGGAATTCAGTTCCAAATGTATTTGTGCAACATTATATGAACTTCATTGGTCAAGAAAGTGATGCTTCCCCTCTTATGCAAGAGGGTCTGTTTGTGAAACGTCTTGGGCAAGAAAAAGCTGTGAACATGGTTCGAAGTGTTACTGATGATGAGGTTCGATGTGCTATGTTCGACATTGCTAATGATAAGGCACCGGGTCCGGATGGGTATACATCGTTATTCTTTAAGAAAGCTTGGGATATAGTTGGTGGTGATGTGTGTAAAGTGGTGAAAGATTTCTTTTCTAATGGTAAACTATTGCAAGAAATCAATCATACGATCATTGCATTACTTCCCAAGGTAACAACTCCTTCTCGTGTCAATGATTACCGCCCTATTTCATGCTGTAATGTGATTTATAAATGCATAAGCAAGATCATTACAAACAGAATTAAGGATGGTTTAGATGACATCGTTAGTGATAATCAGTCTGCTTTTGTGCCGGGGAGATCTATTTCAGATAATATTTTACTTGCTCAAGAGCTTATGCATAATTATCACTTGAATAGAGGCCCTCCTAGATGTGCTTTTAAGATTGATATTCAGAAGGCGTATGACACGGTAAATTGGAAGTTCTTGGAAGATATTTTATGGGCATTTGGGTTTCACTCGAATATGGTTAAGTGGATCATGGCGTGTGTTACCAGCACTTCATTTTCTATTAATATCAATGGTCATTTACATGGTTACTTTCGTGGTAAACGGGGGCTTCGTCAAGGTGACCCTATGTCGCCTTATCTATTTACCCTCATTATGGAAATCCTTACGCTTATTGTTAAACGAAAAGTTCGTGAAGATGGAGAATTCACATATCATCACAAATGTAGTAAGCTAAAAATTGTTAATATTTGTTTTGCGGATGATCTTCTAATGTTTGCTCGTGGTGATGTGCACTCGGCTAGAGTTATAATGGAAGCTTTGGAGGAATTTAAAGAAGTCTCGGGGTTAGTACCTAGTATCCCGAAGAGTACTATCTTTATGTGTAACGTTCATGATCATGTTAAGTCCTCTATATTGCAACTTATGCCATTTGAACGCGGGTCTCTTCCTATAAAGTACTTGGGTGTTCCTCTTATTTCGTCAAGGCTTCTTTATAAGGATTGTAAAATCCTTATTGAACGTGTTCGCAAACAAATAGGTGACTGGAAGAACAAGTGGTTATCTTTTGCGGGAAGGCTGCAACTCGTGAAATCTGTTCTGTCTTCTATGCATTTGTACTGGGCATCGGTGTTTATCCTTCCAACAGGTATTATTTATGATATTGAGCAGCTCATGAATGGTTTTTTATGGTGCCAAGGAGATATGAAACGTGGGAAGGTTAAAGTTGCTTGGGATGATGTGTGTTTGCCAAAGTATGAAGGGGGTCTAGGGGTGCGTAGACTTGAATCTTTTAACATTGCTTTGATGTCTACTCATATTTGGAAGATTATAACACACAAAGAATCCATGTGGGTTAAATGGATACATGCGTACAAATTGAAACATCGTAGCTTCTGGGATGTGCCGTTATTAGCTAATGTAAGTTGGGGATGGCGCAAGCTTCTTCAAATCCGCAATAAGGTTCGGCCTCATGTGTGGTATCAGCTAGGTAATGGAGGCAAAGCTTCAGTGTGGTATGATACATGGGATGAATTATGTCCTCTGATGAATCATGTGACGCATAGGGCGGTTAGTAATGCGGGGTATAATAAACGAGAAAAGGTGGTTGATGTCGTGAATGATGGTTCATGGAGCTGGCCTGAGACGTGGTATAATCATTTCCCTCATTTGAGCCAAATTAACGTCCCCAATCTAAGACCAGATCAACCTGATTCTCTCGTTTGGAAGTATAATGGAAGGTTCTTTGAATTCTCTGTAAAGCATGCTTGGCATGCTATGCGTGAGCGTGGTTTGGAAGTAGATTGGTCGTATCTTGTATGGTCGACGTACTCTATCCCGAGACACGCGACTCATCTTTGGCTTGTGATGAGGAAAAGGCTGCTTACCCAAGATAGGATGAAGCAATGGCATGTTGGGAATGATACTGATTTAGCTTCACTTCGTTGCCCGCTATGTAAAACTCAACCAGATTCACATGAGCACCTTTTCTTTGAATGTCCATTTTCAATTAAAGTTTGGAAGTCCGTGGTGGAAGCGGCTGGTATGAGGGGTGTATCCTCGAAATGGAGTGACATTGTTGCATGGTTACTTCCAATCTCCAAAGAAAATAAGGTAACTACAATTGTTGGGCGATTAGTCGTGGCTGCCTCTACTTATTTCGTGTGGCAAGAGCGCAACAACCGAATCCATGGGAAGGGTGGAAGACAACCTGAGGGAGTTGCACAAATTATTCTTGATATGGTTAGGTTAAAGTTGGCTTCTATTCGGTTCAAGAAGAGTATTCGAGTGGATCAAATGAAGAGAACGTGGAAGATTGCAGATGTTCAAGTCGACATAGGCTAGTCTTGGTTCGGTGTAGAGGTTGTGCGGACACTGTTTATATTCTTTTATAGCCTCTATTTCGATTCTTAGGCGATGGTTGTTATCCTTTGTGTATGTGCAAGTCATTTTGTTTTGAGTTTAGGGTGGCTCATTACCATCCTTTTTTGTACCGAACCTTTCTTCTTTTTTTAATATATTCACCGGGTATAAACCCTTTACCCAAAAAAAAGATTAAAGATTTTAAAACTTGAAAATAAAAAACTAAAGTTTTGGCACCAATTCGGAAAACCCCATGAGCAATTATTAGGATGATTAGTTTTTTCACTTGTACCAAAAATTAACCTATCTTGACCCAAACCCGTTACCACTGCTATAAAAAAAATTAGTTACATTAAAAATTTTTTTTCTTTTGAAAGGCAAATTAGTTACTAATAAGTGTAACTAATTCAAGGTAGCCACTTACCGTAGCCCCTTTTTTACCACCGCTATAAAAAATTGATTCAATTTCCACATTTTTTTCTTAACACTTCTAAAAAGTGTGTAAAATTTTATTAATTTATTAACACTTAATGATGTGTGTAAAAATTAGTTACATTAATAAGTGTAAAAAGAATTATAAAACAATAAATTTGGCACACTTATAGTTGTGTCAAAAAAATTTCACAAGCGTGAAAAAATCTAAGAAATGGTATTACAAATAACCTCCATACTTAGGATGGTGGCAATGGTCTTCGGTATGATTCGGCATGAGGTGATGTCGAGCGGCAACACCATTGCCATCAATTCGGCATGAAATCGGCATGGGCAATTCGGCAAACATTGCCGTTGAGGCATGGAGTATGGAGACAAAAAAGTAGTCGTTGGAACATTTAATGAGGTGGAATAAAATTATGTGAGGCATGGGATCATGGTTGCCACTAAAAAACTATGGTGAGGCATGAATGAGGTGGAATGACATTATTGATGGGTGGTGAGGCATGACATCATGACTGCCACCACCCTTAGAAGTGTGGAGAAATCTTATAATTCTTCACACTTAATAGTGCGAACTTTATTTCTCCACACTTAATAGTGCGAACTTTTTTTGATACAACTATAAGTGTAGAAAATCTATTGTTTTAAAAAAAAAAAAAAATCACACTTATTAATATAACCAATTTTTACACAACATTAAGTGCTAATAAACTACTCCCTCCGTCCCAAAATTATTGTCCACTTTGAATTTTCAAAGTTAAAATGGTTCAACTTTGACCACAAATATATATCTTTATTATATAATACTTGATGATAAATTATACCATTGAAAAATAGACTTAAAACCTAATCCATTTATATATTTTGCATCAAATATTATGTAACACCCACAAAAATATTTAAGGTCAAAGTTGAAGAAGAAAGACTAAAAAAGTCAATACTGGACAATAAATTTGGGACGGAGGGAGTAATAAAATTTTACACACTCTTGAAAAATATGAAGAATGAACTAATTTTTTGTAGTGCACATTTGCTTCAAAGATCAGAGCATTCAATATAATTTTGCATAAAGATGTTTCATCATGACTACTGCATTACATAGAGGTGATGCTAAGTTCAGGCCATGGGCTAAATTACAAATGACCATTTTATAGCCCTATTTAGTCCAAGGAAACAGAATTCACAAACATCACTCTGTTCCCGAGTTTATTTTTTGGAGTGAAAGGGAAAGGTTTGGGATGGTAATAAGAAAAAATTGTCTTCATGAGATTTTTTAGGAGGGGTGGGGAAAGTAAAGGATAGTAAATTACATCAAAATTACTCTCATAATTTACTTCCCAAATTGGGATGAAATGGAGTGATGTTGATTTTAAATCTCTTTTTTTGTTACTTCATTCTCTTTTCTTTCCAACTCAGGAACACAAAATAAAAAAATAATTTCTTATTCCTCTCATCTTTACTTCCCTCCTTTTTTCCTCTCCATCTCTCTTCTTTCCCTTTTATACAAGGGTGTGTTTAGTCGGAGGGAAAACACCCTTGTTTTCTACAAAATATTTTGTGAAAAACAAGAAAAACAGAGATCGCGTTCAAATCAACATTTTTCAACAAAATATTTTACAAAACATAAAATCCCTTGTTTCCTAACTTAACAATGAAAACCACAAAATGTATTTTAGTTGTTTTCCTTGTTTTCTTTTGTAACCCACAACCCTCCTCCCTTCTTCAAAATAGAAAATAAAAGCATCAACTAAACGCGTTTTTTATATTTTCAAGTGTTTTGTGGAGATAAATTTCTCTTTCAAATTTTTACAAAACTAGAGATAGAAAATAAGAGATTTTTTTCTCCAACTAACACCCCAAGTATCACTACAGTTGGAACCAAAAGCATCCTATTAGCCAAATGAAGAGTAACACCGGATGTCTTCAAGATATTGCATCACCTATGGGTTCTGCAAAAATTATCAATTAGTTTAATATTAGCAGCCGATAAGAAAACATAGCAATAGACTGAATCTACAGCATTACAAAGAGTGAAGAAAAATCACTTTTAACTTCTAAATCATTCAACTCCCACAAATTAAACTTAACTTATTTAGTTATTTGTAATCTTTTTGTAACCATTATTTCAATCATTTATAAAATTCAAAGGAAAAGGACTATGGTCAACGAAATTAGGACTTATTTCGTTAATGCATTATGCACACACCACAAATGCTTGTACTAAATTATCTCTCGCACCATTTTAATACTAGCCTCTTTAATTTGGCCACAACAGCAGCAACAAGAACCACAGGGTGATGCTTAGACAGGGACTTGTAAGGTGAGTTTACTGTATTTGATTCTTACCTTATATTTCACATCGACGACAACCCTCATGAGCATATGCAATTCGTGCACATTTGCTATCACCCTCTAGTTTTTGCCACCTTGAAGTATTATCTTTAGTTACTGAACTTACTGTAAGGTGCAATTTTCTCTGAAATGGACAAAAATGTCTAATTTGGACTTTCTTGTGTTCTTTTCGGCAAAACAATATGGTCAACGAAATTAGGACTTATTGTTTAAAAATTCATTAACGAGCATTTTACAAAATTTACTAAAAAAATATCATTCATGCTTTATATGTAGTATAGATAAATTTGTAATTATCTAACCACATTATATGAATTAAAAACATATATAGTTTTTATCTAACCACATTATATGTAGTTGATATGTGTAATATGTATTAAAATATACTTCGTATATTTTTCTCTAACCATTTACAACTTTGCATCATTTGCCTTAAATAATTTTGCCCCAACTTTTATAGAAAACATTTATCTTGCTTTTGTGATTGATTTTTTTCGAAAATTTCAAAATGTGTCTTGATCGGGTTCTCGATGGCACTCTTACGATTAAATCATGTTTTTCGAACTTTGTAACTCGTTTTAACATTTTACAATTCTATCGATTTATTTGTGTATTTTTGCATATAAAGTTTACAAATTCAATATAAATAATAACCGAGGTATTTTTAAAATGTTGTGCAAGTTAATTTAGTGCAAATATTTGTTGTGTGTACATGATATATTAATATTTGTATTACTTAAAAATGCATTAATGAATGTCTTATAAAATTTATTATAAAAAAATGTTATCCAAGCATCATATGGAATATATAGATATAAAAAATGTTATCCAAGCACCATATAAAAGTTAAACTACTCCTTCAGTAGTGATGCAAAAATGGATGATAAGCGTATGATGTTAAAGTCGATGACGATTTTTGATGATATATATATATGAAGATGATGATGCGATGCAAAATCATTTATGCAAAAATCAATAATGATGATATTAGTCACGGAAGATGAATCCAAAATGTCAACTAAAAAATTGGGTTGCATTACATTAATTTTTAAATAGACACATAAACTTATGGGTTTTGCTAATGACAGCCCTAAGGGGTGTGGTTAAGAATACAATTTTTATTACATGATTACAATGAATGATTATGATTGGATGAGAAATTCCAAAAAAAGTGGAGACAATTCTTAAAAATACGAATTTACAACTAACACTTGATTTTGATTGGATTATTTAGTTTCCTACAACCGGTTGTATAAAAATCCACTACTTAACGACAGCCTTTATGGCTGTCATTAGCAAAACCCCTAAACTTATTCAAAATATTGAAACATTTTCTTAAAAGAATATATAGCATCAAGTGTCTCTTAAGGAGAAAGTGATACAAGCGTATATGCTATAGAGTGATTAAAGTATATGAAATGAGTTTGGAAAAATTTGTATTGTAAGAGTTTATTTATAAGTATTTAATTTGAGGTAAATGGGTAAATAAGGTGGTTTGGAGGAAAAAAGCCCCCCCCCCCGGGGCCTTTAAACAGAGGCGGTGTTTTGACTTTTGATCATAGTAGGGTGTTTTTTTTTTTTTTTTTTTTTTTTTTTTTTTTTTTTAGAATGTCAGGGACTATTGGTGTTATAGAAGAAATATCGCAAAGACTAAAAAGCTCTTGCAGCTAGTTAACAAGATTTTCAAACGAGCATTAATATTAGAATTTGGATCTTCAATGAAGCAAAATTAAAAGTTTGGGGACTATCAGTATAATTTCGACGATTTTAAGACTAAATATGAAAACAACACCGACTTGGGAGACTAATGTGTAAAATCTAGAATTTTTATTTTATTTTATTTTATTTATTTTTATTATTTTTTTTAACGGTTGACCACATGCACTCACCCAGTTTGTTCCGAATCAATATACTATAATACCAGTAATAAAAAAGAGAAATCATACATGAACCTAATTGTAGACCTAATCATGGACCTAAAAACGCATGGCATCATCCTGATGGCTGCAGAGAGGGACTCACTTATTTTACAACCCGTCAGGATGATGCCACGTGTTTTTAGGTCCAAAATTAGGTCTATGTATCATTTCTCAATAAAAAATCATGTCTCCACATATTACTCGACTTATGCGACTGGTCAACTTTTCCACATCTAGTTTTGAGTGTTTAATCCAATTTATTATGCAAGTTGTCAATCCTATGGCGTATATATAATCTTAACAACTATAGCATGCATTCATAACCTTGATTTCATCGTTAGAAACTTAAAAATGTATCTCGTAAAGATATTTTTCTTCATCACCTTATCCTTCTTTCATAATGTCGTATCCCAATCTACACCTTTCAATACCTCAGTTATACCCATAGTCAAGGATGCATCAACATCTCTCCACAAAGTTTCTTATTCGTTTCGGGTGCCAGACTCGGATACAACAGCATACCTACTAGTTGATCTTGACGCACCTTTCGTATGGAAAGATTGTGTGTTGTTCACACCTGACGTAGCATGTGGATTAGAGGAAGGATGTAGGTTTCCTTTAAGGTGTGACAACCCTATATGCAAAGAAGCACAGACTTTTAAAGTCAATTCTACATGCCCGTCGCTCAATATCGCAGCAAAATATGGCTGTGGTATATGCGCGGTTAACCCATCAAATCCTATCTCGAAAACATGCAAATTATCACAGCTCACGACAGATTTAGTGACAATTTATTCAACGGATGGTCGCAACCCAACTTGGGGTGCGAACTTTCCGTTTGGAACCGAGATGGTGATATCATGTGCACCTAAAAATTTGTTACCATCTTTGCCAAAAGATGTTCATGGAGTTGCGGCTTTTTCCTGGTCCGCATTGGCTTTTCCTAAACAACTTAACAATCCTGATGTCGCTGATAAATTCGCGCTATGTTTAGCGACGAGTTCATCGGCTGTAGGTGTGGCATTCTTAGGCGACGGGCCTTTTTACTTTAGAAATTTACCCAAAGTTGATCTTAGAAGCTTTCTTTCTTATACTCCGATGATTAGAAAGGATTCTAAATCGCTTGGATTTTATATTCATTTAAACCAAATTTTAGTCGAAGGGGCGCCAGTTGCTTTACCGACACTAAAAATCCAGTCAGTAAAGCTTAGTACTAGTATGCCTTACACTACACTAAGAAGTGATATCTATAAGGCATTTATGACAAGTTTTTCAAAGGCAACAGCAAACATTAATCCTAAAGTAAAGGCGGTTAAGCCCTTTAGTCTATGTGTTAAATCTAGCGCGATTTCATCTGTTCCTAATATTGATCTAGAAACCGAAAGTGGGAAAATCTGGACGATTTCTAAAGAAAATTCGATGAAGGACGTTGGGAACGGGTTCTCTTGTCTAGCATTTTTAAGTGGTGGCTCACGAGCTAAGGATGCTATTGTGATTGGGACTTATCAGATGGAGAATAATTTCTTGTACTTCGACCTAGTGAATCAAAAGTTGGGTTTCAGCTCTTCATTGTTGGCTCGAGGAACGTCTTGCGGCAGCTTCAATTTCACAGAGTTACCCCGGTCAAACTGATTTCGAGAATTGTAGGGGTAATAATATAATAAGCTTCTTACATCGCAAAAAAAGTATTTAAGTTCGTTGTTTTACTAGTTTGTGAACTTAATTATGTACTTGCCAATAATATTTAGTTTAAATTCTGCTTTTCAACATAAAAAGTAAAACTCATCCGGTAGTGAATATAAGTTTTGCTTTGGGGTGTTTGAGGAATTCATTTGTATTTTACCAAAGGGCTTGTGTCTCAATGGTATCTCATGTTGTGTGAGAAGCTCCTCAATCAAATGATTGCGAGTTCAAATCCTGCTAAGAACATGTGAGATAAATTATTGTGTGGCTTTAGCAAACTTGCATCACAAGTTCAACAATGAAATCAAAGTTTGTGGCTTTAGTAGCTGCTGGTAAAGAAGTTGAATGGTTAAAAAACTTGATTCTTGAAATTCTATTGAGGCCTAACCTATTTCTATATGTTGTGATAGTGCAACTACATTGACAAAGGCTTATAAGCAGATGTACAATGGAAAGTCTAGACACTTCAGTGTCAGACACAACATGATTTGTGAACTTATCATGAATGAGGTGATTTCTATAGAATTTGTTAGATACAAAATTTTACTGATCACTTGACGAAGGGTTTGGCTAGAGACTTAGGGGTTATTTGATAAAAGTGCGTAATTTAACACTGAATGATTAGATGCTCTGAATGATATCTAGGTTCTGAAGAAACTGATTCTGAACGAAAACATGTTGTTTGATAATTAATATTCTAATAATTAAATCGCAATAAACTATCATGGTAGAGTAATCTATTTTCTAATGTTATTAATCAATTTTTATATTTAATAAGTATGATATTTGTTGACATTTTTATTCTATTAAATTACATTAAGGATAAACATTTTGTTAATAATAGTAAAGTTTGTATAGTTAGACGTGAAACTTTGTTTTTGTTGAAATAATCTATGATTCGTTAGAACAACATACGATTCTTCATTAAATTTTGGCTTAGTAATATTTTGTTTTATCTCATAAATAAAATAGAGAAAAAAAATATAAATACAAGAAACAAATTTAAATAAAATTCATATGTAGGAGTTTATTAACAATGGGTACACCAAAATGTATATTTATATGAAATCATTAAAATGGTTTCTCGAAGATAACATTTATAAAGATATACATGCTGAATCATTTTGCATGTTATAGATGGTGGCCCATTCCATCCTTAATAGAATGACTAAGAGAGAAAAGAAAAAATACTACCAAACAAGATTTGTTGCTGACCGAATAAGCACATGACACTATATATAAGTCTATCAAACATAGTTTTATAGTCTCTTAAAGGGATATGACCTAAGGTCCACCATAGTCTCTTAATAATAAGGTGTTTGAGGAATTCATTTGTATTTTACCAAAGGGCTTGTGTCTCAATGGTATCTTATGTTGTGTGAGAAGCTCCTCAATCAAATGATTGCGAGTTCAAATCCTGCTAAGAACATATGAGATAAATTATTGTGTGGCTTTAGCAAACTTGCATCACAAGTTCAACAATGAAATCAAAGTTTGTGGCTTTAGTAGCTGCTGGTAAAAAAGTTGAATGGTTAAAAAACTTGATTCTTGAAATTCTATTGAGGCCTAACCTATTTCTATATGTTGTGATAGTGCAACTACATTGGCAAAGGCTTATAAGCAGATGTACAATGGAAAGTCTAGACACTTCGGTGTCAGACACAACATGATTTGTGAACTTATCATGAATGAGGTGATTTCTATAGAATTTGTTAGATACAAAATTTCACTGATCACTTGACGAAGGGTTTGGCTAGAGACTTAGGGGTTATTTGATAAAAGTGCGTAATTTAGCACTGAATGATTAGATGCTCTGAATGATATCTAGGTTCTGAAGAAACTGATTCTGAACGAAAACATGTTGTTTGATAATTAATATTCTAATAATTGAATCGCAATAAACTATCATGGTAGAGTAATCTATTTTCTAATGTTATTAATCAAGTTTTATATTTAATAAGTATGATATTTGTTGACATTTTTATTCTATTAAATTACATTAAGGATAAACATTTTGTTAATAATAGTAAAGTTTGTATAGTTAGACGTGAAACTTTGTTTTTGTTGAAATAATCTATGATTCGTTAGAACAACATACGATTCTTCATTAAATTTTGGCTTAGTAAAATTTTGTTTTATCTCATAAATAAAATAGAGAAAAAAAATATAAATACAAGAAACACATTTAAATAAAATACATATGTAGGAGTTTATTAACAATGGGTACACCAAAATGTATATTTATATTTTTATTGTAATAAATAGATTAACTATGAAATCATTAAAATGGTTTCTCGAAGATAACATTTATAAACATTTACATGCTGAATCATTTTGCATGTTATAGATGCTGGCCCATTCCATCCTTAATAGAATGACTAAGAGAGAAAAGAAAAAATACTACCAAACAAGATTTGTTGCTGACCGAATAAGCACATGACACTATATATAAGAGTCTATCAAACATACCCTTAGTTTTATAGTCTCTTAAACGGATATGACCTAAGGTCCACCATAGTCTCTTAATAATAAGTCACCCGATTCCCTTCTAAGGAAACTCATGAATTGAATTCAATGTGGAAAGCTATATATATATATATATATATATATATATATATATATATATATATATATATATATATATTGTGAAGCATCAAATATTTTATTGATCACAAAAATCCTTTAGCGAGAAGCTATATGAATTAAATGTGGAAAGCTTGATGTTCAGAGGCTAGAGCACATGTTTTAAAAATCATCCCAATGTTTCTGTTCGGTCTCGCTGAAAGGTCAGGCTGAAGGGATTATTGTTAATAGTTCATTTTGAAAAACGTTTAAGAGCAAGTTCGTGAATAAAAGGGAACTATCTGTGTGAATGTGAAGTTTCCTTGCTTCAGAGAGCTTTGGGCTTTTGGCTCTTTAAACATTCATAAATGGATATGAATACATGACTTATTAGTGTCAGGAGTGTTTAAATATTTGAAGACTTTGTGGGTATGTTATCTTCAGTTATTCAAATGGGTTGAAAGGTTCAATTCTTAGAATACCCTAATTCTCAAATATTTGAACATGTAATGTCTAAGATGAACAATTTGCAAGATATTTTTATTTATGCAATGGTTTTGTTTTAATGTTTAATTTTTATGCAAAAGGAATTGTACTGGATTGGAGATGATTGTTGGAAATTTAGTACAATTGAGGGTTCATGTCACACCTGAAAATGAGCTTGGAGGTACGGAGTATACAACCATCAGGTCACTAACTTCCCTGACTATGATAGCAGTAAAGTATGATTCATGTATCTGATGAAGTTATGGGTGCTTACACTTCAGTATGTAAATGTAACACTGAATGACATCATTAGGCTGATCAGTTCAGCTGCATACTCTTTGAGTAGCAAGCTGAAGGATCTCATCAAGAAGTAGTCTCATTCGAGGGTTCATCTCTTCAGCGAATGAACTTCTCAGGGAGCACACTCATAGAGCAACCCTTACAAAGGGATAAGCTCATCAGCGAGTAAGCACGCTAGACTGAATTCAAACTAACGTGTAACGACTTTAACCTATTCAAGGACTGCAACTTAATGATCACCTTGAATTTGTCATGTAACCACTATTGAAATCATGGAGTAGTATTATGAGGAGATTAGTGGGGCGATTAATTCTCATAATTTTGTTGACGTGAATAATCATTTCTATAAATTGGAATACACATCTGCATTGAAAACACACGTAAAATCGAAACACTTAGAAGCGAAGGGTTCTTGTTTTGTGCCTAAACCAAGAACATTACACTTAATCTTATCCTAAAGAGATATTCGTGATACACAGGCATTAGGGTTGAATAGTTTGTTTTGAAAAGTGATACCACGATTCTAATTGATATCTAATACATTGATAATTTTAACCCTAGTGGCAAATTACCACCAACAATGTATAAATATTTAGTGACATGACACACAAAAAATAATGTAGAATGTATAAATTAACCTATAACCTGTTAAGGAGGTCGCTGAGTACACGGAACAGACCGAATTCAAAAGTTGGCTACACGGATTAGCAAAAAAAATAACAGACTACACAGAGCTAAAAAATGTGACAAGTTAAATACATTTTCATGCAATTTTTAATTTGCTAAAAATAGCTGATGTTATTAACTTATTATTCATGTGTGACTAACAAATATTATACACAAAACAAATTCATCATTACCATATGACAAGTACGTCGTTTACAAACTAGTGACATGAGGAATTTCAGTACTTTTATTTGCGACAAACATGGGAATTTAAGACATTAGACACATCACAATTCCTTTTATGTTACCATTAGCATTCTCGGAAGCAAGTCATTCTGGTACTTGAGTGAAGTTAAAGCTGCTGCAAGATGTTCCTCGAGACAGCAAGGAAGAGGTGAAACCCAACGATTGATTCTCTAAATCGAAGAACAAGAAATTATTCTCCATTTGATGAGTCCCGATCACAATTGCATCTTTTACTCCTGATCCACCATCGAGAAAAGCAAGGCATGAGACGCCATTCCCCATGTACTTCATCGAGTTATCTCCAAAGATTGTCCAGATTCTCCCACTCTCGGTTTCAAGATCAATCTTAGGAACACGCCACCACATACTACCAGGTCCAACTACAATAGATTTATAACATAGACTAAACGGTTGAACCGCATTTACTTGAGGAATGAATATTGCAGCTTTTGAAAAACTTGCTATAAGTTCTTTATAGATATCACTTCTTAGTGTAGTATAAGGCACAACAGTACTAAGCTTCACATAACTATTTTTCAGTGACGGTAAAGCAACGGTTTTACCTTTGACTATTATTCGGTTCAATCGAATATAATATCCAAGGGATTTGGGATTGGTTCTGATCATTGGAGTGTAAGAAAGAAGGGCTCTAAGATCAAGATTTGGATTAGTAGTAAAGTAAAATGGCCCGTCCCCTAAAAATGACACCCCGAGAGCTGATGAAGAGTTTGCTAGACAAATTGCAAATTTATCTTCCACACTAGGATAGTAAACTTGCCTAGGAAAAGCCAATGTGGACCATGAAAAGGCTGCAACACCCCGGACACCTTTAGGAAAGGATTTTAACACGGAGGAAGGTGCACATGATAATACATAATGCTGTCCAAAGCCATAGTATGCACCCGTACTAGGGTTCTGACCATTGGTTTGATACAAACTCACTAAATCAGTGGTGAGCTGTGATATTTTGCATGATTTTGAGATAGGATTGAAGGGGGTGACTGAACATATTTTGCAACCATATTTGGCTGTGATATTGAGAGAAGGACAGTTAGGATTGATATAAGAGTGTGCTTCTTTGCAGAAAGTGTCGTCACAAGGTAACGGAAATCTGCATCCTTCCTCTAAACCACAAGCTACACCTACCGGGCTACGCAGGACACAATTTCTCCATGTGAAAGGAGCATCGAGGTCAATGAGGTAATACAGATCTCCGTCAGATGGTTCCGAGAAAGACAAAGTAACTTTGTGAAGAGAAGTTTTGGCATCCTTTATTATGGGTATAACTGCGGTATTATGACGAGTATTTTGGGATAATATGACATGAGAGAAGGATGTTAAAACAAAGAAAAATAGGTTTCTGAGATGCATATTTTCTTCTAGTTAACAAAACAAACAATGATTGTGATAGGAGGGTTATGTAAAAGTCGAGGAGTTGCTTAGATTTATGTTACCAAGGATATAGTTTTATAATGATCTACAAAGAAGATTGCTTTCAGTGTAACCAATGTGGTAAAGAAGATGAAGTTTCATTATTCAAACAAGTATCTCCCACAAATATTTGATCAATTGTCAACTTGTATGGCAGTTTATAAAACTTCATGTTGCTAGATTTTACTATTTGTGGTAAAGAACATGTTAGTACTCTTCAATATAATTCATCAAAAGCATGTTTGCATTACTGAATATGCTCGATGTAAACAGCGCGCACTTCAAGATATGAACCCATTCAGCTTTGACCGAGTAAACCACTTACTTTGCAAAACACTATAGATCCATTGCACTTGACTGGTTCTCCCTTGGATAGTTGACTTTGTACCGAGTATTTGGTGGCTTTCGGATTGATGATAGACATATTATCATGTCTAACTTAAAGAACAATCAATGCCCATAATTACTAGATTTATATAATACCTCTGCACACTAAACTGTAAGTTATATACATGTGCAATGTTTAGTCAAATTTTAAACAAAAATGGGTTAATTATTCCTAGTTGCATACACACTAATCAGCACTGTCAGAGCCAAATACTTGCATACAAATTTGCAGAAGCTTAATGACATTCCGACAGTATCAAGATCAAAGATTTTAAAACTTGAAATAAAGATTTGATGTTTTAGTACCGTCACGATCCAAAAACCCCATGAGCAATTATTAGGATAACTAGTTTTTTCGCTTGTACCCAAAATTAACCTATCTTAACCCAAACCCGATACTCAACCACTATTACCATATCCCGTTTTTTTACCACATTTGCATCAAAGATCCAAGCATTCAATATAATTATGCATAAAGATGTTTCATCATGACCACTACATTACATAGAGGTGATGCTAAGTTCAGGCCATTGGCTAAATTACAAATGACCATTTTATAGCCCTATTTAGTTCAAGGAAACGGAATACACAAACATCAAGTATCACTACAGTTGAAACCAAAAGCATCCTACTAGCCAAATGAGTAACGTCGTATAACATCATTGAGCATACACCGAGTGTCTTCAAGATATTACAACTATAGTATGATCTTTTGGAGCTTGATACATCCCGATTGTTACATCACCTAAAGCTTCTGCACAAAGCATCAAATTAGATTAATATTAGCAACAACAAATGAAACCAGGGCAAAATTACACTAAATTTCCAAGATTACAGGTCAAAATACAAAAAGTGAAGAAAAATCACTTTCCCACAAATTAGATTTTTTATTTATTAGTAAATTTTTTGTAGTTTATGAAAATATGAAATTCAAAGAAAAAAGAATATGAATATGGTCAATGACACCCAATCCTGTCTGTAAGTTGTTCAGCACTGTTTTCGTTGGCCCATTTAGACATGTTTGGTTTGCCCAGAAGAGCAACAATAAAGTCCAAAATACACAATTTTGTCCAACTGGGAGAAAATTGCACCATACCACTAAAAAGGATAATATTCCAGGGTGGTACAAAATTGAAGGTGATAGTAAAACTATAAGAAATGCATACTCACGAGGATTGTCATGAACGTCAGATTTAAGGTAAGAACTTTTTTAATTTTTTTGAGTCAAAAGAGTTAACAAATATATTAATCTACGGCAAGAATTGGAGACAGTAAACTGACCTTTTAGGTTCCTGCCTAAGCATCACCCTGTGGTTCTTGTTGCTGCTGTTGTGGCCAAAGAGGCTGAGCCATATATGGATTAGGCTGCTGTCCGTAAAGTGCTTGAGGATCAACAGGCTTACCCATATACATCCCCGAACCACCAACTTGTGGAGGAGGCATATAGTAATAAGGAAGACCCTCGGTTGGGCCCCCAACTGGGACAGGCCCACCTCTAGGCATCGTTGATGCGAGTACCTCATCTTTTAAATCCTCCCTTGGTACAATATCAACTA
The DNA here is from genome assembly GCA_014162995.1 of Artemisia annua. Lineage (NCBI taxonomy): Eukaryota > Viridiplantae > Streptophyta > Magnoliopsida > Asterales > Asteraceae > Artemisia > Artemisia annua. The sequence continues at coordinate 68,181 of LBNU01004443.1, read as the reverse complement.
GAAAGTCGAAAATATCAGTCCTCGTGATTGCAGCTGCAATGTCGTTTTTCTGAAGTGTTCTTCGTTTATTCTCTTCAGTATGATTCCATGACCTTAATGTCAACTCAAGTATAAACATTTCACATGCACGGGCAAATATGACAGGGGCTTCAGCTGATATCATCCTCACATCCTCGTCTGCCTTCATGATCTTTTTGATCCTTGCCAATGGTAGACTATGGTTTTTGAAGTCAGTTGTCTGCTCGATTTCTTGGTACTGATTCGCCCAGAAATTCTGAAGTTGTTGATGCAGTTGCTGCTGTTGTTGCTGATGGATGTGCTGATAAGCAAGTTGCTGTTGTGCAAGCTGTCCTGGAGGTGAAGGAAGACCCACCGACTGTTGAGTCTGACCTGGTGGCCCGGATCCCATCATCTGGTTTTGTGGATATGGGCTTACACCATATTGCATCTGAGCTGAGCTACCAGCTGTTCCCATGTTCTGTGACTGCCCCTGGTCTTGTTGATCCATGTTTAGATATTACCAACAAATTCTACACACCGCCAATAAAATTATGCAGAAATTTAGATTAGAATAATTAGAAATAAATTACTGAAATTAGCATCATATTGATTATTGACTAGAGGTGGAATAACTAGTAAGCTTTTGGTACGAGTAAAAACATGTTATTAACTAAAGCTCAAGTTTCGATCAATTCCCTCCTAAGTTATTGTACCGGTTTGACCGAATCGAGATACCGTACAGCTCATTCCGACCCATTCAGAATTAAAGAGGTCAAAATTAACGCCCCCTAAATATTATGAAACAAGCAATTAGCATCACTGAAATAAACTCGAATGTAACACACAAGAATGCATAGAACGGACTCCAATCCTATACTACATAAGACCTCATTCACAACTAACAACATAAACACACTACGACCCAAGAAAGGTAATTATGATAATTTAGAAACTGTTTAGCGTCTACCCAAGGGGATATGAAGTTCCAATATTCGCATATGAAAGAAATATTAAAAAGTTATAAACTTTTGACATTAAAAACCTCGTCTAGATGTCAAGTAATTTACACAAGAATAACATCCTTTGATCATACATCATGAAATCCAACTTTTTATCATTAGCTAGTCAGCTACGAAGATGAATAGAATACCTTCCAATTAATTCTGAAATCAGTAAAAGACTTAATATTATGATCACTATAACACAGAAAAACCGGGATATTCTTAATTTAAATAACATGTTACAACTTTCATGTTTTGAGCTAAGCCTAAACATCAACCGAAATAATGCAATATCGAGAATCTTACGCCGTAGAGAGGGTCGGTTAGAAAAAATAACCTATATAAACAAAACCTAACTCGACCCAAATTAGACCCCATCTTCCCCATTCGACTTCCAAACGTTTTTAGGGTATTTTATACCACTTTTGGAGCTGCAAACATCACACGAGCAAGGAGGTTTCAACATAAAAACTTGTTTAATTCAGTTTGCTTAATGCTTCAATTATGAACATGTTTAGCAAATCATTTTCTGTCTTTCGCTTAGTATCTCATTTTTTTTTCCTTTAAAAACACATATGCTTATGCTTATAGTCAAATATAACTACTAATAAGCTACTTAAAAATAAGTACTTGACAAAAAAGTGTTTGAATTTGCTTATTTTCAACCGAATTCATTTATAAAAAGTAACCACTACCTAAAAGGTGCCCGTTTTGATCGCGTACATCTGAATCAAAGACTCCCCTCCCCATCCAGTTTCATTTTAATAAGTATTCAATTTAAAAACACAACATTTACAATAATAAAAAATATATATAATTTATTTAAAAAAAAAAAAAAAAAAAAGAACACCCTAATCAGTCCACATAATTATCATCACAGCATATAAACTTGATCAACCACACATGCATATAACAAAAAGATATAAAAATAAAACATATTAGATATATACCTCTTAAAACCTTTAAATAACTTCGATTAAACCCTAGGAAAAAAAAAGATTATCTGTATCAGTAAAAATGAAATTAAAATTCGATGATTGAATAAAAAAAGTTGGTTAGTTAAGCGTAGAGTGTAACCTGTTGTGAAATTAATTGATTGATTGATTGATTCAGATTGTTAGGGTTTTGTGAGTGTATGCGTGTGTGTCTCAAAGAGGGGAATATATGAAAGTGGATGTTTGAGTGTGTGTTTTTTTTTGGTTTATGAAGTTTGTTTGGTTTTTGTTTTAGGATTTATATTTCATAAGTGTTTTTTATTTATTTATTATTATTTTTTTAGCTTATTTTTGGAGGGTTTTTGGAGTGTTTTTCTAACTTGTTAAAACTACCAAAAGTACACACATCTCACGAAAAAGTACACAAGGATCCACATAAAAGTACAGACAAGTGTATCTTTATGTAGCCCCTTATATACTTTTGGTATGCTTAACTTGTGCCTCTATGACACAAGTTAGAAAAACCCTATTTTGAAATATTTTTTGTTTTTATAAGTTTATTATGTCAGGGTTAATAGCATGAAAATGTATCATACTTGTCATTTTGTTGAACTAAACTTTTTTTTTATCTCATCGTGTTTACTAAACTTTCAAATTTTGACCATTTAACCTTTACTTTTTTCACAATTCAAAGAGTAACATAGTCGTCTTACATGGCTAAATAGTCACAAAATACACATAATAATCGAAATTTGAAAGTTCAATATACACAATGAGAAAAAATGTTCAGTACACACAATAACAAAAGGTGGCAAGGATCATACATTTTCAAGTAATTAACCCTATGATAAGCTGAAAAGTTTCAAAATAAACTACAAAAAATGAGCTTATTATACATAAGCCCAAAACCAAAGAAGCTATACACCAGCTATAAAACCTCAAATAACACCCCGTATGTATTTGAGAGTTTTTGGTTTGTTAAACTTTCGACTCACATCAAATAATAAGATATTTTTGTTGCATAAATAGATAGGTGTTATAAGAATTTGATAGATTTGTTTTTATCCTAGACTTTATAAGTTTGGTTTATTTTGGGGGTCGACGTGATTTCTCTAATGTATCGTTTTAATATGTGAATTATTTCACAAATGTCTACAACAATATTTACACTCAAATTTTTTTTTTTTTTTTTTTTTTTTTTAAGTGAACCCGTTAACATACTTTGGTCATGCTATTTAGTTTAACTAAAATTAATGTATTTGTTTAGATAGTGGTATACTTAAAGGACGGTTATGGCATGTCGGAAGCCTATAAGGGCGGGTGTAATAGCACAAGCTAAGATGTGTGCTCCTTTTAAAATGGCGCGTGCTCCTCAAATCCCTTCCCTCACGACGTGTCTTGGAGCAATTTTGAGGCTAGATGTAATAGAGCCTTGAAGACATGTGCAACCTCCCTGAACGACGCGTCCATGCTAAAAATGGACCCCCGAACACGCTTTTTGGGTCGAAAAAATGAGAATTTGGTCTTTGCAACGACCGACTTGTGATGTTGGTTGTTTGTGTGTGTGCATGTGTGTGTGTGTGTGAGAGAGAGAGAGAGAGAGAGAGAGAGTTATGATGTTAGTTTTTGTGGGATATATTTGTGTATAAGTGTGGTTTGTTTTGGTGGTGAAGTTAGTGGTCTTATTACACATGGTTAGTGGTGATGTTAATGGTGGAGTGAAAATGTGATGTGACGCTGAGTTGATAATGATATGTTGGTCACCATTACACCTAGCTTAAGTTAGTCCATTTCAGACACTACACTATACTTTCCTCCATTTCTCGCGCTCATCCAATAATAGTTGACCACATGTATCCACAAATTTTTATCTACATGTGTGTATGTGAGTTCCTTTTTCTTATACGCTTACGAAAATGGATAAAGGGATGAAGTTTCTCTAGTTCAAGTTACTTGAGAATAAAACTGTAAACGAAAATGCTTAATAAACATTTCATAAATCAATCAATAAAAAGGTTCGTTTATGCTCACCCATGTATGTTTATTTGTTTATTTTTAAAATCATATATATTTATTAGAAACTTGCAGTAACATAATCGTATATAGACAAATGCACATATACAAAAAATTACATATATCATGAATAATTTATGCTTGTTCTTATATGTTAATATATTTTCATTCTGTCTGTTTAACACTTTAGTGAACGAATATAAACGAATATAAACAATCTATTATCTTAATGAATGAACATGAAGACGAAATTATGCTCATTTAGCGATCGTGTTAGTTTATTTGTCTCGTAAAACATAAAAGAACGAACACAAATAAGCCTTCGTCTGGGTTCGTTCGTTCGTTCGTTTACAGTCCTACCTAAGTCTGACCGAGTTACTCACAGAAATATTTTTGACCATTGTCTAACCACCCTTAAATGTACATGAGGTTTGATTTATCCTCAGAAAATCAATGAACTTAGGGTCCGCTTGGTTCAAAGTGGGAAAAGGGAAAGGGAAAGGGAAAAGAATGCAAAGGAATGAGTGAGGTGTGTAATCAATCNGGGTAATCAATACATTTGCCCCTTACTAACCAAGCAAAAACGATGAGAGATGTGGGCCCTTAATCAATCCTTTACCCATTCCACAAACGATGAGAAATGTGGGCCTTTAATCAATCCTTTACCCATTCCCCAACCCCTTAACCCCTCACAAAGCACTCCTTAAGTCACTTACCACTAAATTACCTCGAGGGGGTTTTATTGCAACTTTCATAAACCTCCAAGGCCTTTACAAAATTACAACTACTAAACCACGAAGGGGAAAGAAAAGAAACAGGTGGGCTGTAAAGAAGTACTAGTAAAATAATGAAAGAGGGTTTGAAAAATGGAATGAGATCTGGTCTTGTTGTCATCGGTGCTGTTGCTTTTGGCTATCTAAATTTCCACCTCGGCTTCAAACCTTATCTTGAAAAAGTCCAGTTACAGAACAACCCCGACAACATCGACAATAGTCAAATGAATCAACAATCCAACGAACCAGAACAGGGCCAGGAACAGGAACAGATTGCTATAGTAAATGATTCTGCAGCCATTGTATTAGATGATGGTTCTCCATCTAAGTTTTAATATTTTTTGTAATTTGTTTGGTGATATAGTTTTTTCAATAATGATATATGTAAACTGTACCAGTTCCTGGTGAATTGATGTTTTTATGTTCAGCAACTGCTTGCTTAGTGGAGGGTGAAATCCATGTATTTGAACTAGATTTCTTTTTTAAAATATGGTTTTCGATTTATTCAGTGATTAATCCATTGGGGTTTTAGCTCCACATCACACAGACTCAAATCGAGTAATTTTCCTTTTTTGTGGAAAACTTGGCGTGGTCATTTCAGTGTTGTTTGTTAATTTGCACTTGGCGGGAATGACCTATTAATGGTTAATATTTGAATTAGTAGTTTGTCAAACATTTTAGTAACCTAGATGTGGATGTGGATGTGGATTTGAAGCAAGGCAGACGGAACATGGTTTACTTGCCACAAATTTACAGTCTTGAAGCGAGCTCCCGAAAACTTACTGCAGAAACTATCTGCGCTCCCAAACACTTCTTGTATAAACTCTGCGCAATATTGCTTCATGCATGTTGTGTGGATTTGGCTCTGTTACCCCTTGTTAGGGAATGGCTGTTATTTACTTGGTTTTCTATAGAAGATTCACTTGAGCAACCATCATATTAACGCTTTGCTTGTGTTATTAGTGCAAATATCATATCAACTTGCTATATATGTACAACATTAATCTCCTATGGTTCCTAGCTACGGGAAAAGCAAATTGATTATCTAATCGATGCTACCTATTGTCAATCTAGTAGACTGAAAGTGGAGAAGGTGAATCGGCCATACAGCACAAGAGTGGTTTTGATCGGCCATACAGCACAAGAGTGGTTTTGATCCACAAACATTTTTGTAAGTTTTTAACAATGGTATTTAAGTAATTTGAGAAATTTACAATCATCGGTTCAAGAAACTTGGTTACTATCATTGATCAATACGTCACCAACACCATTCATCTAAAAATAAAATGCAACATGCAGAAATATAAAGAACTAGATTATTAACAATCGAAAATGTGCAATTCTAACAGAGTATTACAAATAACATACATCAGTCAGCACAACCTATATTCCCAAACAAAAACATCTCAGAGGGAGATATTTTGACCATCCAACAAGGACAAACACAACAGAAGAATGGTGAAATAATGTAACGGAAACTGTACTAATTAACTACACAAGCTAAACAGAGATATATGAAGACCTGTGGCAAATGCTACATCAGAAAAAATAAAATAAAAATCAACAAAGTTAGGATTGATATAAGAGTGTGCTTCTTTGCAGAAAGTGTCGTCACAAGGTAACGGAAATCTGCATCCTTCCTCTAAACCACAAACTACACCTACCGGGCTACGCAGGACACAATTCCTCCATGTGAAAGGAGCATCGAGGTCAATGAGGTAATACAGATCTCCATCAGATGGTTCCGAGAAAGACAAAGTAACTTTGTGAAGAGAAGTTTTGGCATCCTTTATTATGGGTATAACTGCGGTATTATGACGAGTATTTTGGGATAATATGACATGAGAGAAGGATGTTAAAACAAAGAAAAATAGGTTTCTGAGATGCATAGTTTCTTTTAGTTACCAAAACAAACAATGATTGTGATAAGACGGTTGTGTTCATAGAGTATGTATATATGTAAAAGTCGAGGAGTTGCTTAGATTTATGTTACCAAGGATTTAGTTTTATAACGATTTACAAAGAAGATTGCTTTCAGTGTAACCAATGTGGTAAAGAAGATGAAGTTTCACCATTAAAACAAGTATCTCCCACAGATATTTGATCAATTGTCAACTTGTATGGCAGTTTATAAAATTTCATGTTGCTAGATTTTACTATTTGTGGTAAAGAACATGTTAGCACTCTTCAATATAATTCATCAAACGCATGTTTGCATTACTGAATATGCTCGATGTAAACAGCGCGCACTTCAAGATATGAACCCATTCAGCTTTGACCGAGTAAACCACGTACTTTGCAAAACACTATAGATCCATTGCACTTGACTGGTTCTCCCTTGGATAATTGACTTTGTACCAAGTATCTGGTGGCTTTCGGATTGATGATAGACATATTATCATGTCTAACTTAAAGAACAATCAACGCCCATAATTACTAGATTTATATAATACCTGTGCACACTAAACTGTAAGTTATAATACATGTGCAATGTTTAGTCAAATTTTAAACAAAAATGGGTTAATTATTCCTAGTTGCATACACACTAATCAGCACTGTCAGAGCCAAATTACTTGCATACAAATTTGCAGAAGCTTAATGACATTCCGACAGTATCAAGATCAAAGATTTTAAAACTTGAAATAGAGATTTGATGTTTTGGTACCGTCACGATCCAAAAACCCCATGAGCAATTATTAGGATGACTGGTTTTTTCACTTGTACCCAAAATTAACCTATCTTAACCCAAACCCGTTACTCAACCACTATTACCATAGCCCGTTTTTTACCACATTTGCATCAAAGATCCGAGCATTCAATATAATTATGCATAAAGATGTTTCATCATGACCACTACATTACATAGAGGTGATGCTAAGTTCAGGCCATTGGCTAAATTACAGATGACCATTTTATAGCCCTATTTAGTTCAAGGAAACGGAATACACAAACATCAAGTATCACTACAGTTGAAACCAAAAACATCCTACTAGCCAAATGAGTAACGCGTATAACATCATTGAGCATACATCGAGTGTCTTCAAGATATTACAACCATAGTATGATCTTTTGGGGCATGATACATCCCGATTGTTACATCACCTAAAGCTTCTGCAGAAAGCATCAAATTAGATTAATATTAGCAACAACAAATGAAACCATGGCAATACCATACACTAAATTCCTGTCTGTAAGTTGTTCAGCACTGTTTTCGTTGGCCCATTTAGATATGTTTGGTTTGCCCAGAAGGGCAACAATGAAATCCAAAATACACAATTTTGTCCAACTGGGAGAAATTGCACCTTACACTAAAAAGGATAATATTCCAGGGTGGCACAAAATTGAAGGTGATAGTGAAACTATAAGAAATGCATACTCACGAGGATTGTCATGAATGTCAGGTTTTAGGCAATATATATATGCATTTTCTTTAGTTTTTCCGGATGAAACAGTTAACAAATATATTAATTTATGGCAAGAACTGGAGACAGTAAACTGACCTTTTAGGTCCCTGCCTAAGCATCACCCTGTGGTTCTTGTTGCTGCTGCTGTGGCCAAAGAGGCTGAGCCATATATGGATTAGGCTGCTGTCCATAAAGAGCTTGAGGATCAACAGGCTTACCCATATACATCCCCGAACCACCAACTTGTGGAGGAGGCATATAGTAATAAGGAAGACCCTCGGTTGGGCCCCCAACCGGGACAGGCCCACCTCTAGGCATCGTTGATGCGAGTACCTCATCTTTTAAATCCTCCCTTGGTACAATATCAACTAGAAAGTCGAAAATATCAGTCCTCGTGATTGCAGCTGCAATGTCGTTTTTCTGAAGTGTTCTTCGTTTATTCTCTTCAGTATGATTCCATGACCTTAATGTCAACTCAAGTATAAACATTTCACATGCACGGGCAAATATGACAGGGGCTTCAGCTGATATCATCCTCACATCCTCGTCTGCCTTCATGATCTTTTTGATCCTTGCCAATGGTAGACTATGGTTTTTGAAGTCAGTTGTCTGCTCGATTTCTTGGTACTGATTCGCCCAGAAATTCTGAAGTTGTTGATGCAGTTGCTGCTGTTGTTGCTGATGGATGTGCTGATAAGCAAGTTGCTGTTGTGCAAGCTGTCCTGGAGGTGACGGAAGACCCACCGACTGCTGAGCCTGACCTGGTGGCCCGGAGCCCATCATCTGGTTTTGTGGATATGGGCTTACACCATATTGCATCTGAGCTGAGCTACCAGCAGTTCCCATGTTTTGTGACTGTCCCTGGTCTTGTTGATCCATGTTTAGATATTACCAACAGATTCTACACACCACCAATAAAATTATGCAGAAATTTAGATTAGAACAATTATAAATAAATTACTGAAATTAGCATCATATTGATTATTGACTAGAGGTGGAATAACTAGTAAGCTTTTGGTACGAGTAAAAACGTGTTATTAACTAAAGCTCAAGTTTCGATCAATTCCCTCCTAAGTTATTCTACCGGTTTGACCGAATCGAGATACCGTACAGCTCATTCCGACCCATTCAGAATTAAAGGGGTCAAAATTAACGCCTCTAAATAGTATGAAACAAGCAATTAGCATCACTGAAATAAACGCGCATGTAACACACAAGAATGCATAGAACAGACTCCAATCCTATACTACATAAGACCTCATTCACAACTAACAACATAAACACACTACGACCCAAGAAAGGTAATCATGATAATTTAGAAACTGTTTAGTGTCTACCCAAGGTGATATGAAGTTCCAATATTTGCATATGAAAGAAATATTAAAAGTTATAAACTTTTGACATTAAAAACCTCGTCTAGATGTCAAGTATTTTACACAAGAATAACATCCTTTGATCATAACATCTTACAATTAATAGAATACCTTACAATTAATTTTGAAATCAGTAAAAAGATTTAAGACTATGATCACTATAACACAGAAAAACCCGGACATTCGTAATTTAAATAACATTTTACAAATTTCGTATTTTGAGCTAAGCCTGAAAATCAACTGAAATAATGCAATTTTGAGAGTCTTACGCCATAGAGGGTTTGACCCTCTACGCCTTAGATAGGGTCGGTTAGGAAAAATAACCTATATAAACAAAACCTAACTCGACCCAAATTAGACCCCAACTTCCCCATTCGACTTCAAGACGTTTTATACCACTTTTGGAGCTGCAAACATCATACGAGCAAGGAGGATTCAACGTAAAAACTTGTTTAATTCAGTTTGCTTAATGCTTCAATTATGAACATGTTTAGCAAATCATTTTCTGTCTTTCGCTTAGTATCTCATTTTTTTTTTCTTTAAAAACACATATGCTTATGCTTATAGTCAAATATAACTACTTACAAGCTACTTAAAAATAAGCACTTGACAAAACAGAGTTTGAATTTGCTTATTTTCAACCAAATTCATTTATAAAAAGTAACCACTACCAAACGTGGTCCAGGTTTGATCGCGTAAATCTGAATCAAAGACTCCCCTCCCCATCCAGTTTCATTTAATAAAGTATTCAAATTTAAAAAACACAACATTTAACAATAATAAAAAATATATATATAATTTAATTAAAAAAAAAAAAAAAAAAAAGAACACCAATCAAGTCCGCACATAATTATCATGCGACAGCATATAAATTGATCAACCACACATGCATAACAAAAAGATATAAAAATAAAAACAATTATACACTATATACCTCTTAAACCTTCAAATTACTGCGATTACACCCTAGAAGAGATAAAAGATTATCTGGTATCAGTAAAATGAAATTGAAATTCGATGATTGATAAGAAAGTGTGGTTTAGTTAAGTGTAGAGTGTAACCTGTTGTGAAATTAATTGATTGATTGATTCAGATTGTTAGGGTTTTCGTGGAGTGTGTGTGTGGTGTCAAAAGAGGGGAATATATGAAAGTGGATGTTTCAAAGTGTGTGTGTTTTTTTTTGGTTTATGAAGTTTGGTTTTGGTTTTGGTTTTTAGATTTTATATTTCACTATACGAAGAATAACCAGTGCATAGCACGAGATTGTGGCGATAGATAGTTATTGATAAAAAAAAAAGGTTTATAGGTATAAACGAAAATAATAAAAGTTTTGAAGATTTGAGAATTAAACATATGTTTGAAACCGGTCGACCCGGGTGGTTCAGCCGTTGAACCATTTCCGGTCGAAAAATGGGTTGATTTAAATCGGGTCAACTTGCGTATATATGTCTGGGATCGAAAACGGTCAAATTAAAACACAAACCGAGTTATCGGGAACCTCAAAACCCGACGGGTGACCCAGTTTTAATTTGACATTTCGGAGCCAAACCTAGCAGTTGACCCGGTTTAAATCGGACCCATTTTTCGAACCGGACGGTTCAATTGGTTGTACAATGTAAATAAATCATATACTTTTAAGTAATGGATAATGTTTTGAAAACCCGGTTTCGACCGGTGGTTCACGGTGAAACCGTTTCGGTTGAAAAATGTGGTCGATTTAAACGGCCAACTTGTTATGTTGGGTCAAGAATGGTCAACAATTAAACCGAGTTTGAAGCGTCTGGGTCAACCCGGCTTTGTGTTTTATTGTTGTACAATGTGAATAAATCATTGTACTTTTAAGTAATGGGGTGTTTTAATAAGAGTATTAATTACATTTCAATTAATTTGTATGAAACTCAACAATTGAAAACTCAACATACCCGGTTTGTGTTTTAATTTGTTGTACAATGTGAATAAATCATTGTACTTTTAAGTAATGGGGTGTTTTAATAAGAGTATTAATTACATTTCAATTGATTTGTAGTTTCCATCAATAGCAGCTCGTTTCCATCAATAGCCGGTTGAAACTCAAGAATTGAAAACTCAACATTGACCTTGAAAATTCAAGGTTGACCATTTTTCCTTTATAAGTAGTAGAGATAAGTGTTTTTTTATTTATTTATTAGTATTATTTTTTTTAGCTTATTTTTGGAGGGTTTTTGGAGTGCTTTTCTAACTTGTTAAAACTACCAAAAGTACACATCTCACGAAAAAGTACATAAGGATTCACATAAAAGTACAGACAAGTTGTACTTTTATGTGGCCCCCTATATACTGATGACGTATAGTCTTCATTCGGGTCACGAACCCGATTAATGAACATTACTAACACCCAAGCCCATCACGAGTGGGCTATCATAACAATGATTGGGCTACCATACTAATGGTTTGGGCTCACGAAAGCCCACACCCAAATACATTATTTATGGTCTAGATAAGGATCTCTTATTTATGGGATAAAGATCCATAGACCGGATAAGCATTTATATGCCGAAGAGTGAGGAACACGAAATCCACAAGGATTTCGTGCCTATATAAAGAATATCATAATTCTCGTTAAAGGTACGATTTACAACCCTAACTCTTCAATACAACCCTAAAACCGATTACTTACTCTCACGCCGGAGGATAATCGTGGGAGACAATCCCACGATAAGCCTAACGGTATTTGTTTGCTTTCTTAGTGCGCAGGTCTCAAGCATTAAGATCTAATTGGTACGAGAACAGGAACCCAAATAAGGAACGCCCAACTTTTGTATCAACAAGTGGCGCCATCCGTGGGACCCTACACTAAGAACTAGAATGACGAAACACAAAAACTCAGGCCAGCGGACTCCGCAGTTGGAAAAAACACGTGGTGACCCCACGAGGAAGAGCCATCAAGATTCAACCTCTAGGCAGGCCTCTGGAACAACCAGCGCGCCTGGTCATCAAGCATCGGGCCCAACCCTAATTCTCCCAACGGTGGAATTGCCCGCAGGGACCACCCAGACCACTACGGTGGTCCCAAGCACTGAAGAACTTCAGCGCACTCTCTTCAATACTCCCCATCAAACGGCACCCATAGTGGACAACACTGTGCCGCCGGGCGCACCTAACCGGGATAGGGGGCCCAATACGGAAGCAGAGATCGTTGCGCTGGAAGAGGACACGCCTGAGTTAACGCTAAGTAATTTTGTATCTCAAAATTACGAAACCTTAACTAACCTCATGCAAGAGGAGGCAAGAAGAAGGTCAAGCCAGAGCTTACAAGCCCGGCTTAACTTTAACGGAGCATCCCCACCGCGCCACCAGGAGCGCGGAAACAATGAGAGGCATACCAATGTCCACGCTAGACTTGGTACAATGTCCAATTCACAATACTCAGAGGAATACGAAGACAATGAGAGGCGTACTAATGTCCACGCTAGGCTCGGTAGTCGCAGGATCCAAGATAGACTTGGACGGCAACGCTCACCAAGCGAGAGCTCTTCAAGGTCTGGAAGCAGAAGAGTTCATGATAGACTGGGGAGACGAATTTCCCCAAGTGAAACCCCTCAAGCTCGGACTCTGAGGAAAAACGGCGCAAGCGCCGCAAAAGGGACGATTCTTCCTCAAGTAACTCCTAGGACAACGAGGACAAAGAGACAGGACACTGGAAGTCCAGAGGAAGACATCGCGAGGAAGAAGACGAGGATATATCCCTTCCTTGGCGTCGCCAAAAGGTTGATACATTCACGCGGCACATCAGCGATTATTCGGATCACAAGAAAAGGCGCATGCCCACCAATGTTAAAACATATGATGGAACGGGTGATCCTGATGACCACCTTAAAATTTT
>LBNU01004443.1:4917-53265 GCA_014162995.1 Artemisia annua | reverse complement strand
GCAACAATAACGGGTAACCAAGTAAAGCGATTCGTATGGGACAACATAGTATGCCACTTTGGATTGCCCGGAGAAATCATCTCAGATAATGGAAAACAATTACGTGATAACCCGTTCAAAGATTGGTGTGAGCAACTAAATATCACACAACACTCCGCGTCAGTAACGCACCCACAAACCAACGGTCTGGTTGAACGCGCGAATCGCAGTCTAGGTGAAGGAATCAAAGCGCGTCTGGACAGACACAAAGGAAGATGGGTCGAAGAACTTTCGCATGTGTTATGGGCGCACCGCACAACCATCAAGGTTAGCAATGGAGACACCCCCTTTTCCCTTGTCTATGGGACAGAAGCTGTCATACCGGCCGAAATCGGGATGCCAACTATTCGCACAGCAGAAGTTAACATTGCCACAAATGATGATGAGCGGCGCATAGACCTAGATCTACTGGAAGAAAGGCGTGAACACGCAGCGATACGGGAAGAAAAAGCCAAGTCGAGGATGAAAGGATACTATGATGCTAAAGTACGAAGCACTTCATTCAGACCAGGCGATTTCGTATACCGCGAAAATGATTCAAGCAGCGCAGAAGATACTGGAAAGCTCGGACCAAAGTAGGAAGGACCTTACGAGGTCATCGAAGCACTAGGAAAAGGCGCGTACAAGTTGCGTGATAAGGATGGCCATGAGCTACAACGCACGTGGAACATTCGCAATCTCAAGAGATGCTATCTTTAGGAAAGGCTACGGCCCCACACATGGATACCTATGCACTTTAGTAAGTGCCCCAATAAAGATCCATGTATTTCTACTTTTTTTTCATTTATCTAGATAAGTACTCTCTCTTTTTTTATAAAAACTTGCAAGTATTAAATTCGCGGTTTCTAGCTAACTCCGCGACACATTTTGTTTACATTGTTATCTAAATATTATTTATGTTTCAATTTATCGGTTACATTACCTTTAGCCTACATGGCGTGCATGAACTTATTAATACCCACGTTGGTAAAAGGATGAGTTAACCTACTAAACAACTCGTTGAGTAAGAGGGTTGCAAACCCATCAACATCGGATCACGCATCCTTGTTAAACACCTTACGCTCAAGACGTTGGCGTAAGTCCCTTGCGCACCCCACGATGGATGCGCAACATTGCACACTGTGCGCGTTTAACAATTTAGAAGCCAAGACTCTTGAATCCTTAAAATAATATTCGCAGTACGCTGCATACACTTGTAAAAATTCATATACAACTGTGATTTTTTCCAAGTTACAAATTTCATACACGACTATGATCTTTATTTTCTGAACTTCATACACGATTATGATTTTCTTCTGAGTACGCTTTTGATTCTTAGATATATAACTAAGTACAAATATTACTCAAATTTTTGAATAAAGAACAACAAGTTCAAATATAATTCTAAGTGATTATAGACTCTATACCCCCTTAGCTAAGTGCAAAAGTAAGAATGAACTTCTTATTATCATAAACTACGTGTTTATACATACAAAAATTGTTCATACATGGCAAAATCTAAAAACTAGATGTACGCCTAAGCTGGGAGCTGCTACCACGGTTCGCAGCATCTTTGGCCTCCCCAAGCCTCTTCAACAGCTCAGCATCACTGGAAGCAACCGTTGGCACACTAACGGGCACCCCATCAGATCTGGGAATATGCGCAGCACCAACACCGCAAAGGATGGCTTTCCCTTTAACACCCTTCTTCTTTGCCAACCTCATCTCATGAGCTTCTAAGGACTCCTTCAAAGGAATTTCCTTTTCAATACGGAAGGGGTTCAGGATATCACGAGGGCGCACATAAATGGGAACCTGCAGCTGCGACTCATCAGGCTTCAAAAAATAATCAAGCTGCTCCTCAGCACCTTCGCCTGTATGCCTCGCCAAGGTTAACCCCTGCATGATTACATCTATCGGGTAATCTTGATCGCGCTCCAGTTGCGCGATATGGGGAAGTTTTAAGAGCTTCATCCTCCCAATGGCAGCAA
Organism: Artemisia annua; assembly: GCA_014162995.1. Taxonomy (NCBI): domain Eukaryota; kingdom Viridiplantae; phylum Streptophyta; class Magnoliopsida; order Asterales; family Asteraceae; genus Artemisia; species Artemisia annua. The sequence continues at coordinate 51,256 of LBNU01004443.1, read as the reverse complement.
CAAGTTCGCCATAGGCATCGGCACTATACCGGGCACTTGTGTAGCAGGCATATCTAACAGCTTGCTCTCACAAAGCTCCTCTATAGCCTGAGACTTACCACGCGCCAGCGCACAGTTCACCACATCCCCAAAAGCACCAGTAACCTCTTGAGACTCCAAAGTGCTCAAGGCAGCAAGTCGCAAACCATGACTAATCAACCACCTGCAAAAGCAACACCATTAGCTTCAAAACAGCTAAGCTAATACATACATGGAAGACTGGATTCAAAAGGCATTAAAGAAATAGAATACTACCTGCGCTCAGCAACGGTTGACAACAGGTGAGGGTACAACTCTTCGTCGTACTCAATGCTGAGCTTGCGCAGCTTGCTCTCCTGCATCTCTAGCGAACCTGCACAAACTGACGAACCTCATCCAAATTGGCAAGGAGCCTACTCTTGCCTTGCTCCAAGTACTTCAGCGCCCAAAGGCAACTGGTCTTGTACTTCTCAAAATCAGTGCGCTCTCTATCCAGTCCAGCCATAAGCGACAACTTCTCCTCGGCGAGCCTTCGAGCATGCGCACTGGTCGATGCCACTTCAGCATGGGCCTCAGCCAGCTGTTGCTTCAAAAAGGTAATCTCCCCGTCCTTTTGCGCACCAAGGCTACCTTCACCCGCGTGCCTATCCTTGAGCTGAGCAACTAATGAGGCTTGACGCTTAGCAGCAACACTCAACTCCTCAATCAGTTGCTCGGTGGACACCTCCTCAGAAGCCTTAAGCTCGTCCCCATGCATAGAACTCACCAAAGGGGGCGACCTCTCCATATGCGCAGTGGTATCATCAACATCCTCAACGCTGCACAGTAAAGACAACAGTTCAAGAGGATCAGCTAGGGATATATACATAAAAATAAAAAAAAAAGAAAAAAAAGAAAGACATCTACACAAGTTTGGTTACTTACTTGGGGGAAGAGGCCTCAGCCACATCCTTCTCTACAGCAGTATGCGACTCATCACCACCAGCAGCCTCCGAGGACGATTCTTCATCACGGATAACACGGCGCCTCCTTCGGGATGTACTCGCGCCATCATAACCACCAGCAGGCTCTTTCCGCTTTGAACCTCTGCTATCCTGCTCAGGTGCATCTACAACCCTCGTGATGCGCACACTGTCTGAGGACTTAGTCACCGACTGCTCTGCGTCAGGGGACTGCGCCCTAGGCTCTGGATGACCACGGATTGGGGTTGCCTCTAAGGCAACGTGGGGACCCTCCCCTGACACCTCACCTTCTAGTACCATTTCCATGACACGCCCCGCAGTTGCATCTAGAATGGGTGTTTCACCGTCCCTCAGGGGGCGCACACCTACAGTCACTTGCTTGGGTTCAGCAAGGTTCACAACTCCAAACAAATCCATCTCTGCGCAACAAAAAGCCAAATAATAAAGAAGGTCAGCAAATCTACAAGAGCAAGAAAAAACTTACAATACGAAGTAAAGGAGGAGGACAAATGAGCACCCACCCTGGTTGTTCGCATCCAAAAAGGTTGGCACCTCGTCCGGAAACCCGAAGTAGTTACGACTAATGCCAACGTGCACTAAGAACTCTTCGGGATAGGAGTTTATCGGGATGCGGTTCGTATTTATTGTATCCGCATCACCTGCGTTATATGTCCCGGGGAGTGGGCGCTCATCTCTTGGCAAAGATCCCTGAGTATAGAAATCAAACTCCCATGGGAATACTACATTATCTATCCAAAAGAATTTCTCTCTCCAGTTTCTAAGCGCATCTATCTTCTTGGTATAGCACTACAGCGGACCCGTGCGCTTGGAAAAAGTAACCCACCAATTTGACCACGTTGTATGATAAAACGCGCGGAACAAATTTACGGTGGGATTAATCGCTAACAAGCGACAGTTAACCTCAAAATTGGTTATTTTCGTTGCGCCTAAACAGTGCAGCTGGGAAATATGAATGCGATAAAAACTAAGGATATCGCACATAAATATTGAAAGGGGCACGCGTTGGTTGGCATACTCAAAGAAGTGCGTGTATACCCCTATTTTCCCTACAGGGAAGTCCGCTATAGACGCATTTGCGTCCGGAACATCCAGGTGCAACGCAAACGAAATATAGTGATCCGAGGTGAAATCACGGAGTTCATCCCCTTCCATATCGGAATAGAATTCAGACAGTTGCTTAACCATGTTCAGAATAGAGAAAGGTTACTAGCGCACACGCTGAATACCTTCGCAAATGATGATCTTTGATCGAAAGATATTAAGATTCGTAAATGGCGGATTAGAATTTTTTTTCTTTCACTGTGTAAATCACGGTGAAATGAAGAGAACCCTTTATAGGGTTACTACTCTCATGGATGATCGACACGTGTCCCCCACTTGCCCTAATCGTATGGCAGGAAGACCAAGAGACGTGACACGTTACACCCTATCCCCACGATTTCTGAGGTATTATCTTGGACTTATTTGGACTAGGTTAATTGCATATCTTTTACGCGGGAAAATTTGAAACTTCCCCGCTACAAGAAGTGTTTTTTGTTCCTGTTATTAGTCTAGCATCCGCGGGTCGTACCCTGCGCATACTAGACTGGGGGGACATGATGACGTATAGTCTTCATTCGGGTCACGAACCCGATTAATGAACATTACTAACACCCAAGCCCATCACGAGTGGGCTATCATAACAATGATTGGGCTACCATACTAATGGTTTGGGCTCACGAAAGCCCAAACCCAAATACATTATTTATGGTCTAGATAAGGATCTCTTATTTATGGGATAAAGATCCATAGACCGGATAAGCATTTATATGCCGAAGAGTGAGGAACTCGAAATCCACAAGGATTTCGTGCCCTATATAAAGAATATCATAATTCTCGTTAAAGGTACGATTTACAACCCTAACTCTTCAATACAACCCTAAAATCGATTACTTACTCTCACGCTGGAGGATAATCGTGGGAGACAATCCCACGATAAGCCTAACGGTGTTTGTTTGCTTTCTTAGTGCGCAGGTCTCAAGCATTAAGATCTAATTAGTACGAGAACAGGAACCCAAATAAGGAACGCCCAACTTTTGTATCAACATGTACTTTTGGTGTGCTTAACTTGTGCCTCTATGATACAAGTTAGAAAAACCCTATTTTGAAATATTTTTTGCTTTTGTAAGTTTATTATGTCAGGGTTAATAGCATGAAAATGTATTGTCATTTTGTATTATTATTTGAACTAAACTTTTTTTATCTCATCGTGTTTACTAAACTTTCAAATTTTGACCATTTAACCTTTACTTTTTTCAAAATTCAAAGAGTAACATAGTCGTTTTACATGGCTGAATAGTTACAAAATACATACAATAATCGAAATTTGAAAGTTCAGTATACACAATAAGAAAAAAAATATTCAGTACACACAATAACAAAAAGTGACAATGATCATATATTTTCAAGTAATTAACCATATGTTATAAGCTGAAAAGTTTCAAAATAAGCTAAAAAAGTGAGCTTATTAAACATACGCCCAAAACCAAAAAAGCTATACACCAGCTAATAACCCCAAATAACATCCCGTATGTATTTGAGGGGGCGTTTGGTTCAAGATATATAAATTGTGCCATTTAAAATTCTAAGCAAATGAAAATGCTTCCCATGTGGAAGAAATTTAAAATGGCCCACTTTTAGCTCTATTCATACAATTAAAATTCTTGGACCCACATCTTTATTGTGAACCAAACACATATATTGGATGGATTTCAATTTCAAACCCTCTCAAATTCCCCTAATTTGCCCCAACCAAACGCAGCCTGAGAGGTTTTGGTTTGTTAAACTTTCAAAAAACTCGCATCAAGTAATAAGATATTTTTGTTGCATAAATAGATAGGTGTTATAAGAATTTGATAGATTTGTTTTTATCCTAGACTTTCTAAGTTTGGTTTATTTTGGGGGTCGACGTGATTTCTCTAATGTACATTTTAATACGTGAATTATTTAAACCCACAACTTTTTTGTTAGAGAGCACGTTAACGTACTTTGGTCATGTTATTTAGTTTAATTAAAATTAATGTATTTGTTTAGATAGTGGTATACTTAAAGGATGGTTATGGCATGTCGGAAACCTATAAGAACGGGTGTAATAGCACAAGCTAAGATGTGTGCTCCTTTTAAAATGGTGCGTGCTCCTTAAATCACTTCCCTCACGACGTGTCTTAGAACAATTTTTAGGCTAGATGTACTAGAGCTTTGAAGACATGTGCAACCTCCCTAAACGACGAGTCCATGCTAAAAATTGACCCCCGAACATGCTTTTTGGGTCGAAAAAATGAGAAGTTGGTCTTGGCAACGACCGACTTGTGATGTTGGTTGTTTGTATGAGAGAGAGAGAGAGAGAGAGAGAGAGAGAGAGAGAGAGAGAGAGAGAGAGAGAGAGAGAGAGAGAGTTGTGATGTTGGTTTTTGTGGGATATATTTGTGTATAAGTATGGTTTGTTTTGGTGGTGAAGTCGGTGGTCTTATTAGAAATAGTTAGTGGTGATGTTGATGGTGGAGTAAAAATGTGATTTGACACTAAGTTAACATTGATATGTTGGTCACCATTACACCTAGGCTAAGTTAGTTGATTTCAGACACACTATGCTTTCTTCCATTTCCTGCGCTCACCCAATAATAGTTGACCACATGTCTCCACAATTTTTTTTTTATCTACATGTGTCTATGTGAGTTCTTTTTTCTTATACGCTGACGAAAATGGATAAAAGGATGAAGTTTCTCTAGTTCAGATTACCTGAGAATAGAGTTGTAAACGAACTGAATGCTTAATAAACACTTCATAAATCGATCAATAAAAAGGTTCGTTTATGCTCACCCATGTATGTTTATTTGTTTACAGTATTTTTTAAAACCGTACATATTTATTAGAAACTTACAGTAACATAGTCGTATCTAGACAAATGCACATATAAAAAAAATTCATATATTATGAATTGTTTATGGTTGTTCTTATATGTTAATCTATTTCCATTCATTTATGTCCGTTTAACACTTTAGTGAACGAACATAAACAAATACAAACAATCTATTATCTTAATGAATGAACATGACATTTAGAGATCGTGTCGTTTATTTATATTGTAAAACATAAAAGAACGAACACAAACAAGCCTTTGTCAGGGTTCGTCCGTTCGTTTACAGACCTATTTGAAATGGACGAGCATTTTTTACTTAGATATACGCGGTCTAACCTGAGTTACTCACAGAAATATTTTTGACCATTCTGTAACCACCCTTAAATGTACATGAGGTTTGATTTATCTGAGAAAATCAATGAACTTTTACGCTCTATTCTCAAGTTTTGAAATAAAAGAAAATAAGAGAAATGATAAAAATTGGCAGAAAAGAAGAGGAGAAGAATGAAATTTAACTTTGTATTTCGTGTTCCCGAGTTAGTTCCCAAGTTAGAGAGAAAAGAAAGAAAAACTAATGATTTTACAAGTATAACCATTGTTGTATAAAAATTAAGTTATATTTTAGGGTTATAAGTCATTTTATTAATTATAAGTTCCCTTATTTACTTTCTCTTCAAATCATCCCATTTTTTGGAAGAAGATTTTGGAGAGAAAGTGAATCAAATTTCCTCTCCATCTCTTTTCCCTTCTCTCCTGAAAAAACTCGAGAACATGAATTTGTTTTTATTTCTTCCCACTTTATTTCTCTTCTTTGAAAAATATAAGTCAGGAACGCAGTGTTACACTTACCTAGAGCTGGCATATCGTGTCTGATATGACACGATAAGACACAAACACGAATGACCTAAACACGAACACGACACGATAACAAATCGTGTCACTTTTTTCGAACACGAACACGATACGAAAATTAACAGGTTACACGATAAGGAACCTGTTAAGGGACCTGTTAACAAAAACTAAATTTAAACCAAAAAAAACATAAGCAAACCTATTAAGGACATGTTAAGGGACCTGTTAAAGAACCTGTTCTCATATATCAAAACAAGACCTTAATAACAAAACGAAACATAATAAATACATAACGAAACAAAACGAGTAAACAATTTAACGAGAGTTCCTAATAATATTTTTAACTAATACATAACAAAACAAAAAGTCCTTAATAAATCCTTATAACTAATACATAAGGAAACAAAAGTAAACAATTCTAATGTCTTCACTCTTCAGTCTTCACCCGTAATCCCGTGTCCTCGACTTCAATTCTTCAAACCTGAAAAGTGAAAATAATAATTAAAATGACAATATGCATTCTGTTCTAACTGAGATTTATACGGATATTTGTATATAAGGCTAATTCCATTTGATCCATCTTATTTTAGCTGCTACTTGATTAGATATTTTCTATTTGTTAGTGGCAATTTCAGAATTTTCCACAACTGGCTGCTATAACAATTTTTCCCCAAACACATCTGAACTTAACAATGGCAAAGTGGTACAGGCTTATTTTCTATTACTTCTTCCAATAGAGTGTTTGGGATTGTTAAGATGATAAGCACTAAAACAAGCAATCCCAAACACCCCAAAACAACTCAAAATTCAGATTCTACGTAACTAAAACAGAAAAAGTGCAGAAGTTTACCTCTTCAAACATTGACCGAGTTTGAAGCATCCGATTCAACACTAACATCAAGCGACATTATATCTTCAGTGAGCTGATCAAGAGCAATTTCATTTGAATCTGCATATAACCAATCTTTTGTGCATATAAGAGCCTCGACAGTATCTTTACTTAGTGAACTTCGTTGTTGATCAAGTACTCGTCCGCTGGCACTAAATGTAGACTCTGATGCGACAGTAGATACTGGAATGGCCAAAAAATCTCGAGCCATCCTCGCAAGTATGGGATATCTAAACTCATTGGCTCTCCAAAAAGCCAACACATCTAGTTCCATTGTCCTTTCCATTCTTGGCTCCTCCAAATACAATTTCAATTCCGACTTCTTGTTAGTTACAAATTCTGTGCTTTCAAAATCATCAAAATCCTATAAAATAATAGTTAAAAAGTTGTAATTCAAATATTCAATCATTATTCAAAGACAATATATAAAAATATATAACAAACAAATAACTTACCAAAAGTTTTGATTTAACTTCATAGAAACGTCTTGTATCATCACTTGTCTTTTCAACAGATTTGCTTGCATTTGAACTACTTGCGAAGTTTGAGGTTGTAGAGGAATCATCATGCACATTTACATATTCTTGAAAAGTGGCATCCAATAACTTATCAACCTTACCAAATTTGTCGTTGATCTCTCCATAAACCTTTTTATAACTCCATTCAATAAAATGCAATTTGTATCTTGGATCGAATACCACGGCTATGGCTAGAGTGAGATTAAAATCAGACCAGTACTTTTGAAATTTCTCCATCATAGATGTTGCCATATCCTTCATATACTCATCTCCCAAAGTCATACTATCATGCAAAGTTAAATAAGCCATAAACACGTGGGGATAGTACAAGTTTGCAGTAGGATATTTGGTACCCGAGAAAACATTAGTCACATCATAAAAAACTCCAAGGAAAACACAAATCCTTTCAATGATGTCCCACTCTAAAGCACTTGGACAACTCTTATAATTAGAATCATCTAATGCTAAAATTTCAAACGCCTTTCGGTAATAAATGGCACTATCAAGCATTATAAAAGTAGAATTCCACCTAGTAGGAACGTCTTGCCTTAACCCCCTTTTCGAACTTAAACCTTTCAACTTAACACAATCCAAGAACTTTTGTTTCCTTACTTGTGAATGCGATCCTTTAACATACTTGACACTCTCTCTAACCTTGCAAACAGCTTGATCAATTTCTTTGAGCCCTTCTTGCACAATCAAGTTTAAAATATGTGCACAACATCTCATATGAAAAAACATACCACTAGAAATAAGTGGCGACTTTGTATCTAATTGTTCCCTTAATAGATCAACAAAGCGGTCATTAGAAGATGCATTATCTAAAGTCACACAAAATATCTTCTTTTCTATGCCCCATTCTTCTAAAATTGAAAACACTTTTGCACTTAAAGCAATGCCCGAATGAGGTGGTGGCATGAAAGAAAATGATAAGACTCTCTTTTGCAAAACCCAATCTTTGTCAATAAAATGCACGGTAATTGCTAAATAACCATCGGTAGTAATAGAAGACCATAAGTCTGAAGTTAAACACAACATCCCCGGTGATTCCATAAGCATCGTTCTAATTTTTTCCTTCTATATCTTAAACAATTTCAACAAATCAGATTTTACGGTATTCCTAGTAATGACGTTTGCATCAGGTTGCAAGTATGTAATTAAATCTCTAACACCCTTATAATCAACAAACGACAAAGGCATTTCATGCCTAACAGTAGCAGCCACAAGCAAATCACGAAAAGTTTTTTGATTAAATCTAGATGACCGTAGTGTCATGTCACTATTAAATAGCATTTGACCAACATCATGAAAATCTTTACCATGAAATCTTTCTTTGTGTCGCAACAGATTACCCGTACCTTGTTTACTATCATATATGAAAATACTATGACACTTGTTGCACTTACATTGCACTTTTTTGGCACCTTTTATTGCGTTCTTATCTTTTTCAAAGAAATTCCAAACGGCAGATCGGTCCTTCCATTTTCTCTTCACTCCTCCTTCCATACCCACAGAGTGGACCTCATCAGATTCCATATCAACACTCCTTGAGCTATTTTTTTCCGGGTCAATTTCAACACAATCAGGATCCATCTATAATATAGAAGAAACAAGTAATATTATTAGAAAAAGAACATAACCTGAAACTATCTCATGAACATCAACTTAACAAATTGATAAACATTAAAGCATTAATAATTGGCTGAATAATATTTCAACATGACAAAAAAGCAGTACAGCTAAACAAAAAAAACAAGAAACAAACAGCATAATAAATTCTACATACATTAAACTAGATAGATTATGTAAGGCAGCACATCGCTTCTACAAAACCAGTTAATTAAATTATCGTCCTAATTATAATTTTATGTTCAAAGATGAATATGAGAAATCTGTCTTCCTACTTAATTGAGTCATAGTATTTACATGTGCCTAATCGAAAGACAATTATCATATGTTATGCTCTTTGCAAGGCTCCAAAACGGGTCATAGAAACATATCCCGTGCTTCGCAATAGTCAAAAACCCAACAGATGAAGTATGAGCCACCTAAAATATGAGCTGGACTTTCTATTTTCTAATCTCAAACCTAACAGCTTACCAAATATTAGCAACTTCCATTACAAAATTAACACAAAAAATACCACACAAACGATACTTATCAGCCTCATTCCTCCTAATTGTAAATAATTAACAGATACGATCACTGCCACGAAACAAACACCTTATCCACACAATACAAAACCATTTACAAAGTCAAACTATAGCTCAGAAATCAGAATCATGAATTCATTAGTATTTCATTTCCTAATAATAATAACACAAATCCATTGAAAATAAATACATCCTACAGTTATAACCGATTAGATTCGAGTATTAAAACCATACCTTAAACAGAAAAAAGATCGGATTTAAGAAAAAGATCGAATTTGTAATCGGATTTGTTGAGATCGGATTTGTAATCGGAAGGATTTGGAAATTGGAATTGGTAATTAACGAAAATTGGAATTGGTAATTATAGAATTGATATGATAAAAATGTAATCGGAAGGATTTGTAATCGGATGAATTGGAAAGTTGGAATTGGTTAAAAAGTTTTCATGTTGGATTTGGTAAGTGGTAACTAGCGAGGCTGAGATGAGAATATGAGATGAGTGAGTGGCTGAGTGAGTGAGTGTATGGAAAGTTAGGGTTTTTTAGAACATATATATATTAACGTGTCTTAACAGGTCCGGNACCCCTCACAAAGCACTCCTTAAGTCACTTACCACTAAATAACCTCGAGGGGGTTTTATTGCAACTTTCATAAACCTCCAAGGCCTTTACAAATTATAACTACTAAACCAGGAAGAAAAAGAAAAAGAAAAACAGGTGGGCTGAAAAGAAGTACTAGTAAAATAATGAAAGAGGGTTTGAAAAATGGAATGAGATCTGGTCTTGTTGTCATCGGTGCTGTTGCTTTTGGCTATCTAAATTTCCACCTCGGCTTCAAACCTTATCTTGAAAGAGTCCAGTTACAGAACAACCCCGACAATAGTCAAATGAATCAACAATCCAACGAACCAGAACAGGGCCAGGAACAGGAACAGGAACAGATTGCTATAGTAAATGATTCTGCAGCCATTGTATTAGATGATGGTTCTCCATCTAAGTTTTAATATTAATGTTTTGTAGTTTATGTGATATAGGTTTTTCAATAAGAATATATGTAAACTGTACCAATTCCTGGTGAATTGAGGTTTATGTTCAAGAACTGTTTTGCTTATTGGAGGGGGAAATCCATGTATTTGAACTAGATTTCTTTTTTAAAATATGGTTTTCGATTTTTGAGAGATTAATCCATATTAGGGTCTGAGCTTCACATCACACAGGCTCAAATCGAGTAATTTTCCTTTTTGTGGAAAACTTGGCGTGGTCATTTCAGTGTTGTTTGTTAATTTGCGGTTTGGCAAGAATTGAACTATTAACGATTAATATTTGAATAAGTAGTTTGTCAAACATTTTAGTATTGTTACATCACAAAAGAAATCTCTTCACTTGCATTTATTTTTATGATTCTTTTTTATCTTAGAAAAGAAATAAAACCTTGTGGTTTATTTGTACCTAGATGTGGAGCAAGGCAGATGGAACATGGTTTACTTGTCACCAATTTACAGTTTCAAAGCAAAAGCTCCCCAAAACTTACTGCATAAACTCTATGTGCTCCCAAAAACTTGCTGCATAAACTCTATGCCCAATATTGCTTCATGCATGGTGTGTGGACTTGGCTCTGTTACCCCTTGTCAGGGTGTTGAAGTGCATTATTTACTTGGTTCTATAGAAGATCACTTGAGCAACCATCGTATTAACACTTTGCTTGTGTTATTAGTACAGTATCGTATCAGTTGCTATATATGTACAGCGTTAATCTCCTTTGCTTTCTAGCTACAGGAAAAGCAAATTGATTATCTAATCAATGCTACCTATGTTGTCCAGTGGCTGATTTTGACAATCTGGTAGAGTGAAAGTGGAGAAGGTGAATCGGCCATACGTAGCACAAGAGTGGTTTTGAACCACAAACATTTTGTAAGTTTTTAACAATGATATTCAAGTAATTTGGGAAATTCACAATCATTGTTTCAAGAAACTTGGTTGCCATCATCGATCAATACGTCACCGACAACACATTCTTCTAAAAATAAAAAGCAACATACAGAAATATAAAGAACTGGATTATTAACAACTGAAAATGTGCAATCCTAACAAGAGTTTACAAATAACATCATCAGCACAACCTATTCCCGAGGGAGATACTTTGACCATCCAAAAGGACAAACACAACAGAAGAATGGTGAAATAATGTAACAATGGAACTGTACTAAAGAACTACACAAGCTAAACAGAGATATATGAAGACCTGTGGCAAATGCTACAAAATAATATTTAAAAAAAAAATCAACCACCCTCGATATATTGAATACAAAACTCCCGACTTCTATGTAAGGGATACTTAACATACACGCAATCAAGTCCAATCAATCATTGGTAATTCTTCACGGACGCCACTTGGAATTGGAGCTTGTGGTTTCTGAGTAGGTGGTGGCACCTNCGGGAAAAGCAAATTGATTATCTAATCGATGCTACCTATTGTCAATCTAGTAGACTGAAAGTGGAGAAGGTGAATCGGCCATACAGCACAAGAGTGGTTTTGATCGGCCATACAGCACAAGAGTGGTTTTGATCCACAAACATTTTTGTAAGTTTTTAACAATGGTATTTAAGTAATTTGAGAAATTTACAATCATCGGTTCAAGAAACTTGGTTACTATCATTGATCAATACGTCACCAACACCATTCATCTAAAAATAAAATGCAACATGCAGAAATATAAAGAACTAGATTATTAACAATCGAAAATGTGCAATTCTAACAGAGTATTACAAATAACATACATCAGTCAGCACAACCTATATTCCCAAACAAAAACATCTCAGAGGGAGATATTTTGACCATCCAACAAGGACAAACACAACAGAAGAATGGTGAAATAATGTAACGGAAACTGTACTAATTAACTACACAAGCTAAACAGAGATATATGAAGACCTGTGGCAAATGCTACATCAGAAAAAATAAAATAAAAATCAACAACCCTCGATATAATGAATACAAAACTCCCGAGTTCTATTTAAGGGATACTTAACATACACGCAATCAAGTCCAATCAATCATCGGTAATTCTTCACGGACGCCACTTGGAATTGGAGCTTGTGGTTTCTGAGTAGGTGGTGGCACCTCTGCTGTTGGTATACTACTCGATGAACTCACAAAGTCATCCTTTTGTACCATAACCGCATCCGAAAAGTCAACCGAGGATGAGTTGCTCGTTTGACTTTCTGATAGGACATCAGGTGCGGCAGGTTCAGATTGTACCGCATCATTGGCGCTTGATTCAATAGATGCACCTGCTTCTGTTGGTGTAGCAACTGAATCCGGGGCAGGTTGAGCCCCCGCATCCGTTGATAATTCTGCTGGTGGAGGAGCACCAGATTCAGCAGCAGGTTGTGGGACCCCAGATTCAGCAGCAGGTGGTGGCACCTCAGATTCAGCAGTAGGCGGAGGGACCCAGATTCAGATTCTCTGTTGGTGGAGGATCAGTGGTTCCTTCAGCAGGTGTAGCACCTGACTCGGCAGTAGGTGGTGGAGCCGCTGATTCCGGTGGAGGACCTTCAATTTGTAAGGGTTTGGCTGGTTGTTGCAGAGAACCTGGTACAGCAGGCATAGTTTTTTTCTGGATTCCAGGAAGAGGAGCATCTATAGACGGCATTCCCGGGGGAAGAATTTCAATTGGTGGTTTTTTGGCTGCATCTGCAAGACTTGTGAGTTTAGGTTCCTCGAGTGAAGCTAAAAATGCACTTGCAGCATCGGTTTTTGTTGATGGACCATGTTCTATTTCCTTTTGTAGTGTTTTGTTCCAGGTTTGAACTAGATTCCTTAGTGTAGCTCGCCCATGTGCCTGGAAAGATGAGGGAAGTAATTAGAATTAACATTATAACAATAATAAGATAAAGAACTGGAAGGTTATGCATGATCATACATGGGCATGAAGTACAGCTTCTGCTAGCATTCCGGTATCCTGCCATGATTTTTCCATAAGAGCATTGTCACCCAAAAGTGCAGCTGCAAATGCAGCCTCACGTCCAAAGCCCACTGATATCAGATTATTCACCAATCCCTAAAAATAAATAACATAGTTTAGTAAGATCCGGAGTAGAGGTAGAGGTGGTTATATAATAGGATATAATTTGAAACATACACCAAGACGAGTCAACTCTCCATGATTTGCAAGACGTAAAGCTAGACCACGTAACTCTTTGCCATGTAAAGCACCTTTCACCGCACCAGCAGCTGCTAACCTCTTAATAGCTTCCCGAGCAACCTCAGCTTGTCCAGTAGCATCTGCTGCATCAATGATATCCATAAACTCTTGAGCAAATTTCACTACTCCATCAACAGCCTCCACAATGTCTTCCTTTTTGGTATTAGTGGTTGTACTTAAAGACATTATGTCATTTAAGTTAAGTCCAACAGCGTCCTGCCCTATGTTCCTGCTGTTACTCATTGTCAGAAGACACTGGAGAGCTCTTTTCAGATCATTGCTCTTCATAGCCAAGTCGAACTCCAACCTGATGAATAGAATAATAGTCATTATTAATAGGTTTTAACAAGTAGATTGATGAGACTATTGTTCTGGATTCTTATGATGCATGCCGGAATAAGATAATCAGATAGATATTAAATTAATCAAAATCAGATAATCAGCAGTAATAGAATGGGATGCGAGAGACTGTTTGAATGTGATCCTGTTCACATAAACAATTCATACACTGCACACACCTCTTAGATATTCCAGGTAAATGAAGGGCTTCGGTAGCATAACCCATCCCAAGCAAAAACTGGGCTAAATCATCATGGTGCTCTCTACCAAGTCTACTTGCCCTACAAAAAGAATGCAAGTCAGAATAAACTTGAACAGTTGAATAGCAATGCAGTTCCATCAGTAAGAAAATTGTGGACATAGAAATGTACCATTTTACTGCACTAACAGCATCCCCATAGGCAGCTAGACACCGGCAACGAATTCCAGGATGGCTGAGGGATATTGCATGAGCACACATGTACCTATGACGAACACAAGAATATAAGAAGGTAATTACCAATTAAAAAGAGAAAGGGCGTCCATCACTCAAGCACTCTTATATAAATGCTTCATCAAAAAATTTGAGAGGTGGCTGTTTTAACCCATTCAGATGTGACAATGCGGGTTATGTTTTATCTCCAAGAGGTCAAACTAAAAAAATATGCTAGCTTTTGTAGAACACGTGTTAAACTGGCCGAACGGTTAAAAGTCGCCGAAAGTGTATTTTTAATGCTTAATACCAGCTAAATTATTATTATTTTTTTTTTAAAATAATTAGATTATTGCTGAAGCAATTAAATTTTGTAATCGTATCGAGTATTGATAGAAAATCTTTGCAAGAAAAACTAGTCAGGTCAAACAGATACAACTACCCCATTTTGCCACCTTTAAATGAGAACACTTAAAGACAAACACGGTACCTGTCAATAAGCCACAAAACACCATCTCTCACACCCACAACTACTAGGGGTCCAATAGGTCGCTTCTGCTCTGCTGGAAAACGAGTGACTGCAACCGCCACCCCTCCACCACCAACAGCTATCTCATCAACTCTTTTACCGTCAGCAAACTTTTGCAACTCATCAGCATCAACTCTAGTTTGTTTAGGCAATGTCAAGAAAGGAGGAATAGACGGTGGATACTGGAAAGATGCTAACCGCACAACCTGACGAGGAGAGGAAATACCGAAGGGATAAAGAAAATGATTTCTTCAGACACAACTTGTAACACCAATATCCCAATCTTTTGAACTTTTATAGCAAACTAGACATAATAGGTTGAATGATATTAACTAGATTTATATACCTGTAGCATTGGTGGTCTTAGTGATATCCTCTCCTGTGCCTCCTTTTGGGAGTATCAACTGCAATTAGTGCTAGCTCACCATGCTCAGAAACCGCTCTTGCCTGTGCCTCCTTTTGTTTCATCTCTTCTTTTCTCCGTTTTGTTTCAATGTCAATAGGAGCAACACCAGCATCCACAAATACGCACCTGAAGACACACCACCCCAAAAAGGATTGCCGATACAGTTAATAACAATAAATAACAGTGTTAGGATATACACACAAGCACATCCATGACTCACTCAATTGTTGTTGGCGTAGCGACAAACAGCTGTCTCCGATGCCAAACCGCACCAGTTGCATGAGGAATCGCCACATCTCCCAAGTATCTAAACTGAGGTCTCAAGGAAGATATGGCAATGTACTGTGGATATGCAAAAGCACAATACTCAACCGTTTGGTCCCAGGCTGTCCATTCTGGCTGAGGCAACATTCCGCCCACAGGTTGAAAGCTTTCCCAACTAAAATCCCAAAATTTCAATTATAGAAATCAGCAGTGAAACAAAAATAAAATTTAACATCAATAAACTAATGGCATACATGTGTACAACAAAAGTTTTAACTATAGAAATGTGATATTCAGGTTACCTGTATAACTGAAAGTTCTGAGGTGGTGCTTCAGCAGGATTTCTTTGAGAAGAATAACCATCGTCAATGGTGCTGAATGAAGAAAGGGCACTATTTCCAAAGCCTGATAAGGGCATTGACTGGATAGATGAGATAGATGAGGCAGCAACAGGACTAACCCTTCTTGAAGTCCGGTAGGTAATACCAAGGAGTGTTCCTCCATGCAATCCAATGACCTACAAACAAAACGTCTTAGCATGCAACGAAAAAATATACTGCTGAGAATCATGCGATTATTGATGAGATAGTGTTCAGATAACCATATTTTTATTAATATAATCAGAAAAAGATAATGTTGAAGAAGGTGCCTGCACCACTGCACGTGCATTTTCAAACCAATAATATGATTTCATTAATCAGATAAGTAGTTGTGATATAAAAGGAAGCAAGAGAGAGTGTTTCAGCATGCTTGCAACATTAATAATCCTATAACCGGTTGTTAAAGTGTTTGGGTAAATCTGATTATTTAAGTAAGAAAAACCTTCTTGTGGGGTGTAACACTAGAAAAAAGGCATGCCTCCATTAAAAGGAAAGAAATCCCATAAACGTTTTAGGATGAATACAGCACATTAGAAAAAATGCATGCCACAAATAATATTGTCTCAGTTTCTCATTTAAGTGGTTGATTAACCATGGGAAGTGCTGTAAATTTTGAAACGATAGAAGGAATAGATGGCATACTGGTTTACTGCGTTAACCAATTTGTCATCTAAAAATGAAAACGATATAGGGAATAGAAAATATACTGGTTCACTGCGTTGACCAATTGACCTCATTAATATGTTAGATGTCCCATCATCCAGCAAGATACGAACTTGAACAGTTGCAGAAGAAGCAGCTGCTGCAGCTGCTTGTGCGGCAGCAATAGCAGCAGCCTCCTTTGCTTTTTTTGATGAGCCCCCTTTCGGTAATATGGGCATCCTAGGAGGTGCTGCAGATTCCAACAATGCAAATCTGTCTCGACAAGTATCCCAAGCCAGAAGCCTTGCAGTGCCTGAGTCAACTATTGACCAGTCACTAACCTTGTAGATTGAGAAGTACGGGATATCAGGCCATACAATTGCAATATACCTGCCATAATTTAAGCAAAAATGCAGTCATGATAGGGAATGCACAATTTTATCTTTTATGGAAGTCACTAATATTATTGGACGGAATCAATTAGCAAGCATATTGTAACACTAAATGATGCCAAGCATGCATGGGCAGACACATTCAAAAATAATGTCAAAAGTAGAGGTGGCAAACGGGATGGTTGAGTTGGGCATATTGGTTAAATGCATGTGGGTTAAAACCTCTAGTTTTTGGAACGCCAAGTGTTGGATTGGAGGCCGCCCGGCCCACGACACTTTCTGTCCATATGTTTTTATAAACCATAATTAGCGTGTCAAACATAATTAGAAATATAGTATTCATTCAGTAATAATCTTATTTCTTGAGTAAAATAGTTCAAAAGGTTTTATGCTCCAAAAATCCACTTCAGGTGACTTCCGAATCGTTCAAACTAGGTAGCGTGTTATCTTTAAATCAATTTTCTTAAATTTTCCCGTTTGACCTGTTAGAGATATAGCATAGCTCGAATTGGACACTTTAACAAGTAAAACTTGGTCGGCATACGTGAAGTACCACAAAATTAAGTACAGAAGTGTTGTTTGGTTAAAAGTGGAGAGTGGTACTAATGTTTAATCCAAATGCCCACACTTTAAGGGACCTTTGAGAGAAGAACTTACTTTCCAGAACTGCTCACGGATAGGACAGAATATGAATCATGTGGAACAGGAGTGCTAATATGCTTTTTAATCTGTTTAACATTGAGTTGTTCAGAAGACTCTCCCCTTAATCTTCCTGTATCAGTCAAAGATCCATTACTTCCGAGAGAAGGATTTGCAGCGTTGTTCAATTGAAACTGCAACAGTTTCAGTTCGCGTTCAACTACATATACTGCTGCATGTTCACGGCTTTCTGGTATTGATGGTAGGGGAGCAACAGCAGGAAGAGACCTAGGATCAAACTCACTGAGTATGATACCTATATTTGTTCCAGTGGCAACAATATGTGGCTGTAAAGGATGTGCAACCATCGAATATACCTAACATTGGAACCGAACAATGATTATTCATGTATACAAACATTTACTCAATGATACACAAAAGTAAAGAATCCCAACATAATAATTCATGGTTTTACTTGAGTGGTTTTATAGGAATTGTGTAAAAATTAAGGTTATTCAATAATTATGCTCTGCATTTCATCAGCTGTTTTCTTTTAATAAAATAGGTATGCTTTCCTAAAAAAAAGGTCGTCTATAATGGATGTAACGAAAGGCATTGATGTCCAAAATTGTGCTGCTTAATTTGTTATCAGCAACACAAACATCAACATAAAAGGAAGACAATATGGTTTCCTAAAAAAAAAACTGTAAAAGGGTAGGCTTTCCTAAAAAAAAAGGTCTTCGATAATGGATGTCACGAAAAGCATTGATGTCCAAAATTGTGCTGCTTAATTTGTTATCAGCACCACAAACATCAACATAAAAGAAAGACTGTAAATATGGTTTCTCCTAAATAATTTCAACACTTTAGTATTAGTCACATACCCTGAGCTTCTTGTGAGGTGCAAGTACTTGTGGAGGAACTAGAGAAGAAAGTTCACATAATGGCCTAGTTAGAGCAGAATAAGTGGGATGCTCAATAGCCCTGCAAATTTGACAAAGAGACAAATGCTTACTTGAACATGTAGCATATCTGTAAAGCTACACAAAATTCAGAGGAAAAGGTGCTGACAATTATCATACAAAAAGGAGATAATAGCATACCATATATGTGAATCTTTCACACAAGTTAATATATCAAGGTTGGGTGCTCGAGGATGGCACCAAGATGCCACACTGTGACAAGCCATTTTGGGGACAGGCTTAATACGCCGTAATTCCTGTAAAGTCAAGACTAATCAGTTGAGAAGCAGGGGTGGCAATCTCAACTCAGCTAATATAAATAAACTAATTTAAGTGGTATTTGATCTTAAATAGGTCAGAGTAAAATAAATACCACCTCTGACTGGTAGCATGATTACAATTAATAGCTTAGTGATCGCATAATTAGCTTTAAGAAAAAAGAGTGGGTACCTTAAATGACATAGTATCCCAGATGGCTAAAGTCTTATCTGCACCTATTGTTATAAGTTGAGGTGCACTTCCACTGACTCTAGATAGTTCTACAGCCACAACACCACCATCATGTGCCTTCAATAGTATCTCAGATGTTAGCCTTTGAATATATAAAAATTTGAAAGTTTATGTCTTGTCTTGCACATGACTATTAAACAGAAGAGCTACTACCACACTAAACAATCAATTAAGCAAACTCACATGCAACACATGACTGCTAGGCCAGAATTTACAATGTTCAAGACAGTATCAGATGCAATAACTGACCAAAATTAAGATTTTGAACACCAATTATATACCATAATCTAAACACTTTAGAAACAAAATTAAGATAAAAGTATATATTAAAACTAATGATAAACCAACATCTTTGGTTCCTGAATACATGATACATTATTAAAGCATGCCTAAAGGTGCAGGGCATGAACGGAGAAAAAAGAAAATAATAGTTCTTATGAAAAAAGACAAATAGTCAAATAGATACACAGAAGACATGCATTTGTAAAGGAACTGATTAAACAATGTATCTTTTGTGTGACTTGAATATGAACACAACCTTTAAGGATTGGACATATAATACAATGACATAGTTACCTTTAAACTCAGCTTAGGCACAAGCTCTCGCGAATCTGGACTATGGTCTGCACTCCAAAGTACAAGTGCGCCATCACTACCACCGGAGACTAGTAGAGCCTGCAGTCAAATACAGGAACACACATTAAGAGCAATATTACTTATTATAGATGCCGTAACAAATAAATTAAAAACTTGTAATCATAGATAAGAGTATCAATGTTGATCGATCTAGTAAAAAAATCCCGGTTCTCCAAAAGTAAGGTTATATCAATGATCAAAGAAAGAAAAAACATTTACAATGCTAGCTAATTATCCAAGAATCCAAAATCATAGAAGACAATATAATGCCTAGTTGCCTATAATACATCTCTCTTCTGTCTCCTGCACTCATTAGATTGAGCTTATACGCAGAAAAATTGCAAGTTGCTACACATATGTTTTTTATTTCTATCTAATTATGTCTGGGTAAAGTGTCTATAGGATATTGAGGCATGTCTAGAGTAAGCAATGAACAACTGATTGTTTTATGTGATCAATGAACTATAATACTATATACACCTGTTTTATCTACACTCACAAGATTGAATTAAGAAATCAGATGCCCTATGTAGAATAAAACCCTTACGCATACCTCTCCTGAAGAAGCCATGAAAGTCATCAAGCAAGATATTGATCCTTTGTGACCCCCTGTGTACCTTCTTACAAGCTGCATCCAAGAAGCATTATCACAAACTAAGCATGGAAATCAAAGTAAACGGCGTTAGAGANTCAATTGAGAAGCAGGGGTGGCAATCTCAACTCAGTTAATATAAATAAACTAATTTAAGTGGTATTTGATCTTAAATAGGTCAGAGTAAAATAAATACCACCTCTGACTGGTAGCATGATTACAATTAATAGCTTAGCGATCGCAAAATTAGTTTTATGAAAAAAGAGTGGGTACCTTAAATGACATAGTATCCCAGATGGCTAAAGTCTTATCTGCACCTATAGTTATAAGTTGAGGTGCACTTCCACTGACTCTAGATAGTTCTACAGCCACAACACCACCATCATGTGCCTTCAATAGTATCTCAGATGTTAGCCTTTGAATATATAAAAATTTGAAAGTTTATGTCTTGTCTTGCACATGAATTATTAAACAAAAGAGCTACTACCACACTAAACAATCAATTAAGCAAACTCACATGCAACACATGACTGATAGGCCAGAATTTACAACGTTCAAGAAAGTATCTGATGCAATAACTGACCAAAATTAAGATTTTGAACACCAATTATATACCATAATCTAAACACTTTAGAAACAAAATTAAGATAAAAGTATATATTAAAACTAATGATAAACCAACATCTTTGCTTCCTGAATACATGATACATTATTAAAACATGCCTAAAGGTGCAGGGCATGAACGGAGAAAAAAGAAAATAATAGTTCTTATGAAAAAAGACAAATAGATACAAAGAAGACATGCATTTGTAAAGGAACTGATTAAACAATGTATCTTTTGTGTGACTTGAATATGAACACAACCTTTTAAGGATTGGACATATAATACAATGACATAGTTACCTTTAAACTCAGCTTAGGCACAAGCTCTCGTGAATCTGGACTATGGTCTGCACTCCAAAGTACAAGTGCGCCATCACTACCACCGGAGACTAGTAGAGCCTGCAGTCAAATACAGGAACACACATTAAGAGCAATATTACTTATTATACATGCCGTAACAAATAATTAAAAACTTGTAATCATAGATATCAATGTCGATCGATCTAGTAAAAAAATCCCGGTTCTCCAAAAGTAAGGTTATATCAATGATCAAAGAAAGAAAAAACATTTACAATGCTAGCTAATTATCCAAGAATCCAAAATCATAGAAGACAATATAACGCCTAGTTGCCTATAATACATCTCTCTTCTGTCTCTTGCACTCATTAGATTGAGCTTATACGCAGAAAAATTGCAAGTTGCTACACATATGTTTTTTATTTCTCTAATTATATCTGGGTAAAGTGTCTATAGGATATTGAGGCATGTCTAGAGTAAGCAATGAACAACTGTTTGTTTTATGTGATCAATGAACTATAATACTATATACACCTGTTTTATCTACACTCACAAGATTGAATTAAGAAATCAGATACCCTATGTAGAATAAAACCCTTATCTATACCTCTCCAGAAGAAGCCATGAAAGTCATCAAGCAAGATATTGATCCTTTGTGACCCCCTGTGTACCTTCTTACAAGCTGCATCCAAGAAGCATCATCACAAACTAAGCATGGAAATCAAAGTAAACAGCATTAGAATCAGAGACAAATGGAGATCTTATTAGCAAACCTTCCACGTTATCATCGAAAGGACTCTAATCACACCATCTGATGAACCAAAAGCAACAAGAGGGCCATCTCCACCACCAGACTTGGAGAGANCTTTAAGGATTGGACATATAATACAATGACATAGTTACCTTTAAACTCAGCTTAGGCACAAGCTCTCGTGAATCTGGACTATGGTCTGCACTCCAAAGTACAAGTGCGCCATCACTACCACCGGAGACTAGTAGAGCCTGCAGTCAAATACAGGAACACACATTAAGAGCAATATTACTTATTATACATGCCGTAACAAATAATTAAAAACTTGTAATCATAGATATCAATGTCGATCGATCTAGTAAAAAAATCCCGGTTCTCCAAAAGTAAGGTTATATCAATGATCAAAGAAAGAAAAAACATTTACAATGCTAGCTAATTATCCAAGAATCCAAAATCATAGAAGACAATATAACGCCTAGTTGCCTATAATACATCTCTCTTCTGTCTCTTGCACTCATTAGATTGAGCTTATACGCAGAAAAATTGCAAGTTGCTACACATATGTTTTTTATTTCTCTAATTATATCTGGGTAAAGTGTCTATAGGATATTGAGGCATGTCTAGAGTAAGCAATGAACAACTGTTTGTTTTATGTGATCAATGAACTATAATACTATATACACCTGTTTTATCTACACTCACAAGATTGAATTAAGAAATCAGATACCCTATGTAGAATAAAACCCTTATCTATACCTCTCCAGAAGAAGCCATGAAAGTCATCAAGCAAGATATTGATCCTTTGTGACCCCCTGTGTACCTTCTTACAAGCTGCATCCAAGAAGCATCATCACAAACTAAGCATGGAAATCAAAGTAAACAGCATTAGAATCAGAGACAAATGGAGATCTTATTAGCAAACCTTCCACGTTATCATCGAAAGGACTCTAATCACACCATCTGATGAACCAAAAGCAACAAGAGGGCCATCTCCACCACCAGACTTAGAGAGAAACTCCATACTGCAAGAACAAATAAAAATGTTGTTGCAACTTACCAATAACCTCATGTATTAACAAAACGCACTAAAACTGAAACCATTTATTATTGCAAACTTTTATTCATATTCATACCTTATAAACAAGTTCATTTTTTTTCCAATAACCCTTAACCGTTTTAGATATATCACACAGTCACTATTACAGCTTACCCTAGCATTTACTTAAAAATGACTAATTAAACGTCCAAAGGCAAGATCAAATAATTAATAATCAATATAAAATGAATGAAGATAATCACCATATAAAGAATAACAGAAAGACGTAAAACAGCTAGTGTGATTTACATAGGCTTTTGATAGAAGTAAAAAGGTAGATTCCATTACAGCGTGTCTGCCTTTTTGCCGTTATTGCCCGTCTTAGACATATAACAAATAAATCCCAAGATACTAAGTGACTCACCATGTAATAAGATGATCATATCTAGAAAAAACACAACCATACAAAGATACGTGACAGGTAAAGGGTCGTAACCGCCAATAGAAGTGTCAAAGGAGATGGAGGAAGATAAACTCTTGTAAAAGTATCAGACCTATTGGGGCATGCATCAATACGCAAAAGAAATATAAGCTGATCATATCATCGATATTCTTCTGATTTAGGATATCCTCGAACCACTACGTCCAACTTAACTATCAGCGATACAAACCAAATATTTTAAAGACGCCTAGGAATTGTTATATGAATGAGCTTTAATGCCTAAAATCAAGAATGTATATGACATATTTGATCTTTTAAGAAGGCACATATATAAGAAAGGTTTAATTTGGTACTTCCCCTGTTAAATAATACAATTTAACGGTGAGATTATGACTTACCAGACAAGTGATCGGTTGTCCAGATCCTGCTTTGGCACATCCCGGCCACGCATTGTTACCAAATCCAAAAATATGGCCTTATTTTCACAACAAATGACAAGAAAATGTCTTCCTTTTGTTAATTGAGCGGGAGAACTAAACGCTGTAGTCAATTGATTGACTGCTGATGGAGGTTCAGCAGCAGCAGTACGGTTACGCCAAAGTTGCCAAAACCGTACATCATCATCATAAAAGCTAACCTGCCGTACACTGAAATGACATATATCTTTTTAGTTAAGGATAGTCCGAACATATTAGCCATAAATGAAACAGGAGATTAATGGATTTATTACCTCCCCCCACGTAGGGCTTCTGTTGGTTTCCCTTTAGACTCTGTTACATAATCATAAAACCAACATCTAAAAGCATTAATTTCACCCCTGAAAAAAAAAACAAAACGAGAAAAATAGACATGCTTTTTAACAGGATGCCAATCATGCCCAAGGTCACATATCGTCAAGCACCCAAAGCTCCTAGAGACCAATCTTCAGTATTTTGACTAGGATGTTCTGTACTTGTTAATAAGCATTTTCAACAACTCTCACTTGGCTAAATCTTGGATTTAAATCTTTCACTACCAGATGAGCCTATATGATTAACCTAACATTGTTAAGATCAATAGAAGTATAGAACATATTTGACATGAAACGGCACAATTTACAACCTATTAGCGTGCATGTCTATGGTCCTCATTTATGTTGTACCAGTACTGGCAAGTGGCAACACCATATAGCATTAGGATTCAACATGACTTCATAAACCCAGTATACATTTAAATGTATTTCACATCAACACTCAACTTGTGTAGTAGCCCATAAAAGTTTACAAACATAATGCCTGGATGATTTCATGGTCTCCTTATGTTACGCATATGTCTAAACTCGTTCAGGGAACTTGTATCGTGTTAAGGACATCAAGAATAGGACAAAGAGTCATGTACTCATTCGTTATACCACGTTTATGATTAGATACTACCTCCTCTATCCAATGGAAAATGCAACAATGTCCATCCTAAGATTCCCGTATCCATTGTATTATCAATTCCTTTATAGACCAACTTTTAACCTAAAATCACACATTTCATCATAATCATCACAAAATATAGCATTGCCTTTAGACAACGACATTCCCCCTATTTTGGCATTATTCGCATATATTCTAGAATCCACACATTCGAGTACTAGTCAATCAACCCTATCAAAATATGTCTAATGGGGTGGAGGGAGTATAATGATTTCGACATCATGAGTCATATATATAGCAGTATATGTATAGAGAGAAACAACATTCAAGTAAATAGTATGTCAAATGAAGTGACAACTAAGGTGCATCGCCATTGATCAATATCTATGAAGTTATGAACTACAATCCAAAACGAAGAGGTAACTCTGGTTCACAAGAAAATGCTAATTAGGTCCTAACAACATATTTAAACTGAAACTACCACTACTCATTTCATGGTTCATGGTTAATTAGATAGCCAGGATTCGAGACATTTCCACAAAAAACACTAGATAATCAGCAGAAGAAACATATGAACGATAATTTTGACAATCTCTTCTCCCTCTACATAGCTCACAATTGGACCAGAAGGCACAAGGACACATGCATTATTCACTAACAAATATCGCTCCAATTTTACTATATGGCGATCAAAACACAATACCACGGAACTCTCTTAGGCAACGGGTCGTCGGGTCGTTCAAAACACATATCTTAACTATACCAGTCGGGACGTCGTGATTTGAATACACCTACTACTAGTAACCTAGACTTAACCTAACTCCAAGGCTTCAAAATTCATCAAAAAAATATGTCATCACACCAGAACTATCATCCTATTAGCATCTAACTCCACGAATCATTTCAAATCATCACTTAGTCTGTGTTTTGCAAAACTAGCGGTAGGTGTTTGTTTTATAAAAGCGTTTGGTAACATGGCTGCAGATGTAATTATAAAGTGTAAAACGACATAAAGCTTAACACTAGAGTCATCATTTCTAATAACATAGTACGATCTAAATTCAAAACCTAATTCATCACATCTATTAGCATCACTTAACTAACACAACACTACACACTCCAACAACTCGAAACTCAACCGCATCACATAACCTAAAACTCAAATCACATCAAATAACTAACTAGCTAAGTAACTAACTAACTAACAATTAAAATAAAAAATATATTACGTAATACAAAATCTCGATACCTGATTCGCCTTCGGCAATACAACAAAATTCAAATACTCCTAACTAAATAACTAAATGAATTAAACTAAACATATATTACGCATTACATAACCTAACATTCAAATAACTAACTAACTAACTAATATGAATTAAAATAAACATATATTACGTAACACAAAACCTCGATCCAATATCGGTACCTGATTCGCCTTCGGCAAGCTTCTCGAGCTTAGCACCAACCAAACGCCGTTCATCAACACCTCCAGCTTTCAACTCATATATCACCTACAATTCAAATTCAAATCACTATCAATTAACTAAACTTAAACCTAATTAATCACATAACTAATAGCATAACTAACTAAATTTTAACCTAACTAACTGATCAGATAATAGTTAAATTGAATGAGACCTGACGATGCTCCCAATTCCAAACGGAGACATGATCGGAAGCGTCAGAAGTAACAAGCCACGGATGCGTTGGATGTAACTGGATCTTCACGATCTTATCATTCGTCGGTCTGAATGCTTTTAATCGAAGCATTTTCAAGCCCTAATTTTCACTGGATCTGATTATATATTACTCATATGACGTGGCAGGTGACAGTTAGGTGGTTAACGGTGACCGGAATTATGAAAAGAATGATGAGATTTACGGAAATGGTGGATCATATATATTTGTGACAAATGTGTAACTCAATGGAATTTAGGGGGTTAATGTGAGCATGTTAGAAGTTCGGGTGTTTTTGCTAGACGACTAAATTACACCGTTCGTCCTTGTGGTTTACGTTGACCAACAAGTTTCGTCCTTTGACCAAAAAAGGTTTACCGTCCATCCTTAATTGGCAAACCTGATGTAGCGTTAGTCCTCCCCTCTAACGGCATGGACTAACTGGCGTTAGTCACTCTTCCAACGAGGGTATTTTAGTCTTTTCCAAATCCCACTAGCATTTAATCCATATGTCTAAACTCGTTCGGGGAACTTGTATCGTGTTAAGGACATCAAGAATAGGACAAAGAGTCATGTACTCATTCGTTATACCACGTTTATGATTAGATACTACCTCCTCTATCCCATGGAAAATGCAACAATGTCCATCCTAAGATTCCCGTATCGATTGTATTATCAATTCCTTTATAGACCAACTTTTAACCTAAGATCACACATTTCATCATAATCATCACAAAATATAGCATTGCCTTTAGACAACGACATTCCCCCTATTTTGGCATTATTCGCATATATTCTAGAATCCACACATTCGAGTACTAGTCAATCAACCCTATCAAAATATGTCTAATGGGGTGGAGGCAGTATAATGATTTCCACATCATGAGTCATATATATAGCAGTATATGTATAGAGAGAAACAACATTCAAGTAAATAGTATGTCAAATGAAGTGACAACTAAGGTGCATCGCCATTGATCAATATCTATGAAGTTATGAACCACAATCCAAAACGAAGAGGTAACTCTGGTTCACAAGAAAATGCTAATTAGGTCCTAACAACATATTTAAACTGAAACTACTACTACTCATTTCATGGTTCATGGTTAATTAGATAGCCAGGATTCGAGACATTTCCACAAAAAACACTAGATAATCAGCAGAAGAAACATATGAACGATAATTTTGACAATCTCTTCTCCCTCTATATAGCTCACAATTGGACCAGAAAGCACAAGGGCGCATGCATTATTCACTAACACATATCGCTCCAATTTTACTATATAGCATTCAAAACACAATACCACAGAACTCTCTTAGGCAACGGGTCGTCGGGTCTTTCAAAACACATATCTTAACTATACCAGTCGGGACGTCGTGATTTGAATACACCTACTACTAGTAACCTAGACTTAACCTAACTCCAAGGCTTCAAAATTCATCAAAAAATACGTCATCACACCAGAACTATCATCCTATTGGCATCTACCTCCACGAATCATTACAAATCATCACTTAGGCTGTGTTTTGCAAAACTAGCAGTAGGTGTTTGTTTTAAAAAAGCGTTTGGTAACATGGCTGCAGATGTAATTATAAAGTGTAAAACGACATAAAGCTAAACACTTAAGACTTAAGAGTCATCATTTCTCATAACATTATACGACCTAAATCCAAAACCTAATTCATCACATCTATTAGCATCACTTAACTAACACAACACTACATACTCTAAAAACTCGAAACTCAAACGCATTACATAACCTAAAACTCAAATCACATCAAATAACTAACTAGATAACTAACTAACTAACAATTAAAATAAAAAATATATTACGTAATACAAAATCTCGATACCTGATTCGCCTTCGGCAATACAATAAAATTCAAATACTCCTAACTAACTAACTAAATGAATTAAACTAAACATATATTACGCATTACATAACCTAAAACTCAAATAACTAACTAACTAACTAACTGAATTAAAATAAACATATATTACGCAATACAAAACCTCGATCCGATATCGGTACCTGATTCGCCTTCGGCAAGCTTCTCGAGCTTAGCACCAACCAAACGCCGTTCATCAACACCTCCAGCTTTCAACTCATATATCACCTAAAAATAAATCACACAATTCAATTTAATTTAATCAAATCACATCAATACCTAACTAACCGTAACTAACTAACTAACTAACTAACAGAATTATATAAAACTAATGATGAAAATGAGACCTGACGATGCTCCCAATTCCAAACGGAGACATGATCGGAAGCGTCAGAAGTAACAAGCCATGGATGCGTTGGATGTAACTGGATCTTCACGATCTTATCATTTGTAGGTCTAAATGCTTTCAATCGCAGCATTTTATTATAAACCTAATTTTCACTGGATCTGATTTGAATTATAAAGTTAGGGTACTTATTTTACTCATAAGATCTTTAAGTTGTGAGTGGTGACGTGGCAGGTGACAGTTAGGTGGTTAACGGTGACCGGAATATGTGAGTTGTGAAGAAAAATTATGACTATAGAGCTTTTGGTTATTACAGAAATGGTGAGTGTGTTGGATGATTTGTGACAAATGTGCAATTGGGTGAAGTTGAAGGGCTTCATGTGAACATTTTAGAAGTTTGGTTGGGTCGTGTTTGTTAAAAGCGGCATTTAGCAGTAGCAGTAAGCTGTTAGCAGTAGTTAGAGCTTATCGCTCACAGCTTCTTAAATAACCATTGAAAAAATGAGCACTCTTTAAAAATAACAACACTCACCGCTCCTTTGCCAAACGACTACTAAAGACCAAAATGCTCATAGCTCACCGCTGCAAAAAGCTCAACACCGCTCCGTGCCAAACATACCCTATATCTCCTTTACACATTTAGAGGCTAAATGATCGAGTATTGGTATCGAAAGGGGAAAGTTGCACCCCGCACGTTGTGCGCAAGGTTTTTTTACTCGTTAGTTAAAAGTATTTCAATATCGAGCTTGTTTTGTTTGTTATCAAGAGGCCTTTGTGGCGGTATATTTTTTATTAAACAAATCGTTAGATATCTGTTAGATATTTGATAATTAAATTTTGTTATATAAAAAAGTCGTAAATAGAAAAAAGTTAAGGGTAGTTTTCGCAAAGCGATGGGTGTCTTTTGTCAATTCTTTTTGTAACTATTTTTGGGCCGGCTCTTTTTTAGGCTAAAAAATATTATTTTATTAAAAAGCGACGACGATATTCTGTTGTTTCTTAGCGCTATAGTATATTTATATAATTAACTATTTATGTTTACAAAAGTGATATATATATAAAAATTTAGAATTATAAAAGTAAATTTTTATTATAAAGAATTAAATGTATATATGAAACTGTAAAAGTTGTGTTTTTGAGACGAGCTCATTTATCACACATTTTCATAGAAAATCAACCGGTCAATGTAACCCGAATAATTTTGACTTGACCCCCTTTGTATATATTTTGTCCCGTGAACATCTTAAATGTTATTGACACGGATATAGTTTGATCTTTTATATTTTGATCCGTGATCATAAAACTGTAAAAGTTGTGTTCTATACGCAAATTCATTTGTTAATATATTCAGACGAACTCATTTGTCACATATTTTCATATCTACTTAAAAAAGGGAAAAAAAATAAAAAAATAAACAATCCCTAAAACAAGTTGATAAAAATGTTAATTTTCGATACCAAATTTTTATTATAAATCTATTTTCAACCAAAAAGCCGAATACTAATTTTTCGAAAAACTTGCAAGAAATTGAAATTTCGCAAGGTATGAAGTTCATATCGCGTGCTTTTATTTTTATTTTATTTTATTTATTTATTTATGGTTATTTTTTTAGTCCATTTGCGGTTGTTGTTGTTGCTTAGTAAAAAAGAGAAAGGAATGATTGAAGGTTAAGAATGTACAAAGGTGGGAGAATCTTAAGGTCGGAAATGAGCTTAGTGACATATTTAGTAACACCTTAAGAGGATGGGATTGTTACTCATAGTTTTTAGTGACGGTTTCGTAGCTTAACGACACTTTAGCTATTAGAGAGGTCCCCGGCTGAGCCCGGAGGAACCCCTCCAACGATCAAGTCAGTATTGATCATATAGCTATGTGTTGGGTCACTGAATTCCCAAACTCTCGTAAACTAGGATTTGAACATAAAATAACCTAAGTGTTTAACTACCTTTAACACAATCAAGTCACTGAGTGAACAGTCACTCAGTGAGTCATCTTCAGGATGCTTGGGACAAGCTTAAGAATTGATTGGTAACAAAATGCAAGTAACTTTCATCACACTTCACATTAGTAGTTACAAATTTACAATCCCGCATCGGCCAAGTATGGGATTAGTTGGTGGCTTATAAAGTCTTTGAGCTAGCTTTTTGGAGTGAGTTCTACACCGAGGCTATGTTTGGCAACGGGCTTATTGGGGCTTATAAGGGCTTGAGCTTTTAAAATAAGCTAGCTTATAAAATAATCTTTGTTTGTCACACAGGGTTATGGAAGCTTTTATTAGCCATAAGCCTCCATAAGCCCAAGCACATAGAAAACGGCTTATAGGGGCTTATAGCTAGTCAAATTACTTAAATACCCTTCAAAATATA
Source organism: Artemisia annua (assembly GCA_014162995.1). Taxonomy (NCBI): domain Eukaryota; kingdom Viridiplantae; phylum Streptophyta; class Magnoliopsida; order Asterales; family Asteraceae; genus Artemisia; species Artemisia annua. The sequence continues at coordinate 20,227 of LBNU01004443.1, read as the reverse complement.
ATGGATTATCGCGCAAAAGTTGGAAATATATGTGAAATTAATTTGATATATTTTAATTCGATTTTATACTAATAAGCTTAACCTCTAACTAATTCGCCAAACAGTTTTATAAAAAAATAAGCTCCAGCTTTTGGCTTATAATATAAGCTCCCGCCCCCGCCCCCGCCCATTGGGGCGCCAAACATACCCCTAGACTAAAACATCATTCCTCATACAATTCACATATATCTAAAACCCTAAAACTTTATTGACCTGATCGAAAACGAAGCAACGGATACTAGAACAACGATAACTACGCAGTCCGTAAAGGCGAACCCGCCACGACGATTCATAAGCATCATCTAAATAAGAATCAATCAATTAGTTACCAGAGATTCATCAAGTGATATATATATATATAACTTATTGAAATTGTTTGCTTAGTACTTACTACAGTAAATATGAATTGAGGGTTTAAACCTTTTGGACCCAAGATTTGGGGGAAATAAGGCGGGAAGAATGTGTAGCTCAAGAACCCTTGGCTGCAACTTGCATGTGCTAACCACGTGTTTAGAAAATAAGGGGGTGCTTGGTTCGTAGATGGAACTTTTAGAAAGGGACTTGTCACTTTTTAGTTCAGAAATAATTTAATTCGAAAATAGACCGAGCGATCGGCAGACCTGTACAACATGCTAAGTGTCGCTTTATAAATTCAACAAGTGTCCTATTGTACAAGTTGCCCGATCGTCCGGTCTATTTTCGAACTAAGATTATTCCAGGTTTAAAAAGTGACAAACTGTAGGACGATTGGTCTATTTTTGTAAATTTCCCTTTTAAAAAATAGGACTAAATTACACCGTTCGTCCTTGTGGTTTCGTTGACCAACAAGTTTCGTCCTTTGACAAAAAAGGTTTACCGTCCATCCTTAACTGACAAACCTGATGTAGCGTTAGTCCTCCACTCTAACGGCATGGACTAACTGGCGTTAGTCACCCTTCCAACGAGGGTATTTCAGTCTTTTCCAAATCCCACTAGCATTTAAAACTTCACCTACCCAAGTCATTTCACTCACACTCCCCCGTATATTTTCTCACACTAATACTTCTTTTCACCCTTTAATCTTTTCATCTTCTTAACTAAATCCCATCAATAATTAACACCTTAAGATCTGGTAACAATTTACATGTTAGACGCATAAAATGGTATAACCTTTGTATAGAATACGACAACGGCATGGGGTTGAATTTGATCCTAATGTGGTTTATGGTAAGCCCTTGTTTTCTTATAATGCTAATCTTTTTTTTATGTTTTTACTTGTTAATTATGTTGTAAACCCTTTTTATGATGATGAAAAATAGTTTAGGTTATTGTTAATTGTATAAACCCCAATTTTTTTCCTTTTTTTTCCAGGTGCTCTGCGTACTCTGTTTTCAGTTAGGGTTCATTATGGAGGTACTTTCACTTCATCACCTGGTAGGTTGTGTATTAATGGGCATATGGACATTGTTGATGAGTTAGACAGTGATGAGTTCTCAGTTCATGAGATAGACTCAATTGTTGAAGAGCTAGGTAATGATGGCCACAAGGTTATGTTTTACCATTTTTTGAAACCTGGTACTGATTTAGATTATGGACTACAACCTTTAGGAAGTGACCAAGATGTTCTTTTCATGGCTAAATATGTTGAAGAAGGTAACAAACTAATTGATATATATGTTGAGCATGAAAAAACCAACCCTGGCCTCTATTTTACCTCACCAGTATAAAAACAAAAAGGTAGTTATAGAACAGATAGAAGATGATGAACACCCATCTAGAGCAGGGATCACACAAGTGGCTAGGAAAAAGGTGATTGATGTGAATAAAGTGCAAAGTAGTGGTGTTGAAAAAAATGTAGAACCATATGTTGTTACGGTAGATGAAGGTCAAAGTAGTATGCCTGCTGTTAAAGATACACCTACTCAGGGCAATAGCGCTTTTGTTAATGAGTTTTACTCTTCATATGACCCTTATGTAGAGTCCCAAGACCCAAAATTTGATCCCTTTACTGATTTAGATTCTATATTACCATAAAATGACATCCAACAAGAAGTAAATAAACCACAAGTTGAGATGGATGACTTAGTTGCTGATACAGAGGTTAGTGAAGGGCATGGGGATGATACATTGGTTACTTCAGGTCATGGGCATGGTCATGGGGATGATACAGAGGTTAGTGAAGGTCATGGGGATGGTCATGGGGATGATACAGAGGTTAGTGAAGGTCATGGGGATGATGTAGAGACAAGTGAAGGTAGTAAGGACATTGATTCTAGTGATGATGATAGCCAGGACAGTGATTACATTGTGGATGAGGAAAATTATGTTGAGGAGGTTGATGTTGACATGGAAGATTTTCGCTTGAATATTGATGAAACTGTTGAGTTCATGTGTTGTAAGAACAAGGATGAGGCAACTGATGAGGAAGAAATGGAAGATGATGCAGAAGTTCTTAATAATGAATACTTTGAGAGTGCTACAGATGATGAGGATAAACTAGATAGTTTAAGAAAAAGGAAATTGAAACAAATAAGGAAACAGGCACATGCTTCTCCCCAAGTGTACAAGACCTTTTTTTATGTGGGGAAAAAATTCCCAAACAGGGATGAAGTGAAGGAGTTAGTAAAGGAACATTCAATTGAAACTAGGAGGGAACTAAGAATGGAAAAAATGATAAAGAAAGAGTGAGGGTAGTATGCAGGGGTATTATTCCTACTTTGCCAACAGTTGAACCCAATGGGCTTGCTAATGGGCCTTCTAGTGTGTCTGATGGTAGTGGGTCAAAAGTCAAGTCCACACAGACAAAGGTTTGTGAACCTACAGGGAACCCTAATACATCCAAGAGAAAGGTGACAAAAGAAAGAATAGTAAATGGGGGGAGGACAAAAAGTAGAAAGGTGGATGGGAACAATAAATGTCCATGGGTGTTGCTTGTATCAAAGCATAAAGACTCTGAAACCTGGGAAGTCAAAACTCATAACTCCACTCACAAATGCTTACAGTCCAGAAACAACTTGTATGCCACATCCAAATGGTATGCTAAGGAACTAGCTCAACAACTTGAATCAAACCCTAAAATACCAGTTAGAGCTGTGCAAGAGCAATTACAGAAGACATATGAATTAAGTGTTTCAGAGGCTAAGGCATTTAGAGCAAAAGCAGAGGCTGAAAAGAAGGTTATAGGGGATTATACTCAACAGTATAAGATGCTAAGAGATTATTGCTTAGAGTTGCAACAAGCCAATCCAAACACAACTGTCAAGATACAAGTAAAATCAGAAGCAGATCATACAGTGCCAACTAGGGTTTTTAGAAGAATATATGTGTGCTTAGGGCCTTTGAAAGAGGGTTTCAAGGCTGGAATGAGAGATGTACTTGGACTAGATGGGGCATTCATGAAGGGTCCATTTCCTGGACAACTATTGACTGCTGTGAGTATTGACCCTAATAATGGAATCTATCCATTAGCATATGGGATTGTGGAGACTGAAAACACTGATTCTTGGACATGGTTTCTAAATCAGTTAGCAGTTGATCTGGACTTGTACAGAAATTCCAACTTCACTTTTATAAGTGATAGGCAAAAGGTATGCTATTAATTCCAACTTCACTTTACATTGAATCAAGACTATTATCTGTTTATATGTTTTCAGTTGTCTTAGCTATTAATTTTTCATATGTTTTCAATTGTGATATTACAGGGTATTATTCCAGCCCTTGCAAAGTTATTTCCTTGTGCTGAGCACAGTTTTTGTGTCAAACATATTCATGAGAATATGAAGCAGCAATGGGCTGGTGCAGCTTACAAGGATATGCTATGGAAATGTGCCACAAGAACAACAGTGGAAGAGTTCAATTTAGCAATGCAAGAGTTTAAAACATTTAGCAAACCTGCATAGGAGTGGTTGTTGAAGATTCCACCTCAGCATTGGGCAAGATCACATTTCTCAGGTATTATATGAGTTCAATTAGATGTTATTTTTTTTACTAATTTAATTGTGCTAAGTAAAACTTATGTATTAAATAGGGAGATGTAAATCAGATGTGTTGGTGAACAATATGTGTGAAGTATTTAATGGAAAACTGGTTGGTGGTAGAGACAAGGAAATCATTGGGACTTTAGAATTTACAAGAGCATATCTTATGAAGAGAATTGTCAATGTCAATAAGATGATTGCTAGATGTGATGGTCCACTCACACCCACTGCTACCAAGCTTTTGAAACACAGCTGTGATAAAGCAACCAAGTACACAGTCAGTTGGGGAGGAAGTATCTATTACCAGGTAAGTGGTCCATTCCATGACCAGTGTGTTGTCAATGTTGAGCAGAGGAGTTGTACATGTAGGAAGTGGGAGTTGACTGGGATCCCTTGCAAACATGTTGTATCAACAAACTGGAACATGGCACTTAACAATCAAAGTGCAGGCTTACCAGAGGAGTGGGTACACCCATGTTATAGGCTGGAAACTTGGAAGAATGTATACTCACACCTAATAAAGCCTATTGGAGGTAGAATGTTTTGGCCTAAGTGTAATGTACCAACAACAATGCTACCACCAGAGCATCAACCACAAGTGGGAAGACCAAGGAAAGAGAGAAGGAAGTCTAAGACAGAAAGAGGTGTGGTTTATTTTGTTAAGAGTGGGAAACTGACAAGGGAACACAAAACTGTGACATGTGCTAAATGTGGGACACAAGGACATAACAAAAGAAGTTGCACTGGTATAAGGAATTCACAATCTGAAGCTGGTAGTAAGAAGAGGAAAACAAGAACCCCTGGTGAAGATGATTTCATTGGAAGACAATCAACTGATGCTTCACAAAAAGGTAATCTTTATGAAAATTTATTTTAACTTTGTCTTTATTTGTGATTGCTTAGATGTATATTTATGTGATTGATAAGTTTTACTTATGTTTTTTTTGTTTGACTTTGATATATTAAGGAAAAAATCAACTGCTCCTTCAAAAAAAGGTAATCATTAGGGAATTTTCTTTTAACTTTGAGTATATGTTTGATTGCTCAGTGTATATGTTTGATTGGTAAGTTTGACTTATGTTTTATTTGTTTGACTTTGACGTATTAGGCAAAAAATCAACTGCTGCTGATACAGGAAACACATCAGGAACACAATCAAGTGCTGCTCATAAAGGGAAGGAAATTGCAGTGGATGATGGGTCAAAAAAGAAGAAATGTCAACCAAGGAAGAAAGTGATCAACCTTGGTTAATGTATTTCTTAGTAGCTTAGGTTTTATGTTGCTTGACTGATGTCTATGCATCTTAGGATTAAGACAATTTGGTGAATGTATCTTGACCATATGTGGATTATGTCTGATGTCTGTGAAACTTGGGTTACCTTATTTTGGATGTTCATGGCATATATGCCTGGACAACTTGACTATTGAATGACATTCAGGCAGTTTATTTTTTCTGGCAATGGGTCATATGTTTTCATTTGTTTTACTTAAGACTTCACTTGGGTCATATGTTTTTAATTGGCCAGTTTATGGTGTATGGCAGTTTATGGTTTATGGCAATGGGTCAGTTTGACTTTACTTGGTTCATATGTTTTCTATTGTCACTTTGACTTCTCAAACTTAACAAAATTGGCCTATTGAATTGTGTATATCAGTTTGGTCACTTTGACTTCATTTGGGTGAGTTTGATTTTTATTAACCACTTCATCTATTGAACATAAAAGACCACCAATATTTGACTACATTGAACAAGACAAATAACCCAACATCTAACTTGCATTCATTCATAGTTTAACAAAAGAGGCACAAACATCCTTACAACCCACTGACTTCATTACAACACCTAAACCTATCCATCTTCTACAACATAACAACCAAACACAAAAGACAATCCACTGAATTGATTACAATACCTTGAATACAACAAACATAAAAAAGAAAAACCAAGACACATAAAGGTACTTCTTGATCCTTGCCCTATCTTCAACCACCTCTTCCATTTGTGCTCTCTGATTGTTAATTCTATTCAACAATCCTGGTATGATTATAGTAGATCGATGACACATTGGAGGGTCTAGCCATTCAATGAATCCGCAATGTGCCCAAAACCTTCTTCCTGGGTTTGTGTTTGTCCATGATGTTTTCATAACTGCTTGAGCACCACAGTGACATCTAACCATTTTTATTTTTTTGTTTTAATTGGTAGGTTTAGATTTAGGGTTTTGATTTGGGATTTTATTGAAAAGGAGAGAGAAAATTAAATTAGGGTTAATGAAAAGTAAAAAGGGGTATAGGGGGTATTTATTCTAGGAGTGCAGAGGTGAGAAGAAAGAAATGAGCGGGAAACTAGTGGGATTTGGAAAAGACTGAAATACCAGTTAAGGATGGACGGTAAACCTTTTTTGTTCAAAGGACGAAACTTGTTGGTCAACGTAAACCAAAAGGACGAACAGTGTAATTTAGTCTAAAAATTAGTTATGGGTTAACCACTTTTGGTGGGTTTAGTAGCTAGTTTTGAAGGTTTGATGCCAATTTTCAAAAGTAAAACCAACTAATCAAACAATTATATTAGGAATTGTTGGGTCAATTCATAGCCCAAAGTCTCTTAGTACAGATTTGAATGAAAAACAACCTAAGTTAATACAAGTCTCTGATTATAATTCTGTCAGAGTTATCTTCAATATGCTCTTTAGAGTGAAGAAAAAAGACTCATCACAACCTGAGGCGCGACTCATAAAGTGAAGATCAAGAACCAAGATCAGGATGATGTAGTCAGTGTGTGATGATAATAACACACCGACTCTCTGAAAAATCTTCTCCAATAACTTATGCAATCTAAAGACTTAGCGCCTCAGATGAGAAACTAAGGTTCTGAAGTCTAGGCGGAAAACTTCTTAGGAAGATAAGTTCTTAGCTCTTATCAAAAGTGAAGAAGTATTATAGTTGGTATAAAGTACAAATAGTTGTCAACACTGTTACGCCAAAAGTATGACTGGTAGCATACTAGGAATAGAAGTTAAGGTACAAACTGTACTTTAGCTTATTGTAAGTTGACATGTATCTTTTAAGTCACGGGTATCCATGTTGTTCCTTGCCTATAAATAGATCATTCTAAAAGGAAAATGTATCTCTTGTATTAAAAAGTTATTAACACTTTCAAGAGCTCATTTCCTTCTCTAAGTAGAACTAAGTCTTAGAGTATAACTCTGATGGTTAGTATAGTTCTTGCTTAACCACTTAACCTTTGTTTTGTGTTTAAGTTTAGTGATAAGATCACATGCATAATTGTCATTCAATCTCAAGTGTTGTTCCGCAAACATTTGGGTATAATCTTGGATATATATCTAATAAGAATTAAACGTTGTGTTAATACAAATAATATCAAAAACGCTATTTATATTTTTCGACCTTCATACGTTTTGATAATCACAAAATGTAAAAGCACGCTACGTAAACAAGGTTTTAGTCGTAAAAAGTTCATTTCGACACAACATTACTTAAGGTATGAACAAACAATATATCTAATTAGTTAAGTGATCAAAGAAATTAATTTGTCCTTAAAACTCACATTTTTTATAAATGTCACAAAACCTTTTTACAAATTTAAATTATACAAATTATTTTGTAATTATAAAGAAATGTTTTAGTAAGAAAAATATTCAAAATATGTTCTTTTCCCGCCCATAAGGATAGCACATTCACCAGATATACATTTCACCACAAAATGACAAAAATAGGAGCATCCTACGGACGGTCCCTTATATATAAGGGACCATCCATGTTTAAGGGACTGTCCCCCGCTCCTCGAGCTGGCTATAAATACTAGACCATTTCAACAGATTTCTTCACCTTTGGCACACACAAACTTTCTGTCTTCTTAATCCCTTTTCTTGGGATCACATAACCTAGTTGTTATTCACTTATTTGTTTAAAAGTGATCATATTATTTCTTTCATCAAAGTGCAAAGATAAGAACGCTCGTATTCACTAAGAAATAAAGTGTTATAGCATAGGCATTTCACACGAAACCTTAGTTACGATTCTCTTCTTGGTCTAAACTCTCTGTATCTCTACTCTTGTAAATTGGTAGATCCGACTTATGTGTAAGTTGGAATTGTTATGTAAGTGTAGATCCAGACGGTGCGTAAGTTCGAGAAGTGTTGTAATGGTTAGTAGTTAGTTGTGAGGGTAGATTGGTTCTAGCTAAGATTAGGACTTGACATTTTGCTTAATGTCGTAAATCGGTTTAAGCAACGGTGTATGGTTTTCTCCGTCTAAAAGGAGCTTGTTGACATAGTGGTTGTGAGCTCTCCAGTGTGAGACTTGAGGAGTGGAGTAGGGCGAAGATAGAACTTCGTAGCCGAACCATTATAAATCTCTGCGTATCGGTTTGATCGTTCTTTCTCTTTACTTTCATACTTTATTATTCATCATCATTTATATTTATTGCATTTATATATTGTTGATTAATATCACATAACTTTGAATCAAAAATTTTTCAAAAGGAACAAATTTGTTTTAAAACGAAATTAAAACAGAGAAACTGTTCACCCCCTCTTCTAGTTTATACACGTTGAAAACTTTGTGTCTTAACTTAAAAGTCTTTGTATCTTACATAAGTTTTCATTACATCATTATTAAACACGGAACTTGGTTTGGTTAACTTTATAATTAAACTAACCTTGTATAAGGGAACAACAAGTTGTATCGGAACGGTCTGATTTATAAAACAAGTTTTATAAATCATTCAAAACGTTTTTAAAATCAATATCCTACCATGGTTGAAAATGATGTAAGCCTCGTAAGGGAATTTCTGTTGAAGCAAGTAGGATTAGCTCCTAATCTAATAATTAATGGGTGACAAGAGGTTTAAGATTAAGAAACGCACAACCGTGACAATCTTGTTCTTTAGTAGATATTTTGTCTGTTATAAACAAATACTCTCAAAAATCAAGATTATGTTATATTCAATCTCCATCCCGAAAATTAAAAGAATAATAGAGAGGGTTTTGATTCTCTATAACATACGAGGTGAACTCCTATCTAGTTTATGTGGAAAAACCGACTTCTCAAAAATGTATCAGGTAAAAACGCATGTCAAAACTTGATATTTGATCGACCTTGTAGTTAACATTACGACGGTGGGCTAGTTTGAAAATTAAAGTTTTTTTTTTGTTTTTTTTAACAACAAAAAGTTTTTGTTAGTGAAACCACAATTTTATGTTGACACAACCCATTTTGATCCTTTGTTGAATCGGTCTGACCCGAACATGTTGCCACCTCAACAATTTTATGTAGACACAACCCATTTTGACCACACATGTTTTAATTTTTCGTGTACGGTTTTCGTAATATTTGAAAAGATATTTGAGTTTTCTAACTAATTACAAGTTTGATTGGCTCTGAAACAGTCAACAAAAGTCAACCAAGAATTTGGTCAACTAAAGTCAACTATCTAAGAGTCAATGCAATAGCCAAAGGAGTATAGGAATTCCCCGGGTCGTTTAAATCCCGACGAGGAGTGAATTGTATCGAAAACGGTATTGAGATCAAGCGTTTATGAAACGATGATGGGAAAGTGAGATTGATTTAAATTAAACTACGAGATTATAAATGAAAATGATAAACAAATACTACAGGTGTTCACTGGAAATATGGAAACGTTTACAAATCTAAAAAGTATACGTTTACGTTTATAAAAACGTCTACGTACGAAAATAAAAGTGAAAATAGGAATCTAAAAACACCTAGATGATGAAAAACATATTTTTACAATCTAAATGATAAAAGAAAATTTTAAGAAAAAGAAAAATATTTTTTTGACTTTTTAATTAATTATTATTAATTAATTACTAATTACTAATTAAACTAAGTTAAATTAAAATAAATACTAAACTAATTTATAAAATTATGAAAGTATTTTCTAAAATTACCTAACAATTACAGAAGTCCTAAAAAATTACAAAAAGTTCCTAAAAGTAATAAAAAACTATTTTAGAAATTAATTATCTAATTATTAATTAAAAACTAATTAAACTAATTTAATTATTATAAATAGAAGATGAACAGTAGAAATTCTAAGAAAATTACTGAAAACTCTAAAAATTATTTAGAACCTAGGAAAAATATAAAAAGAAGCTACTGTTTAACAAAATTTAACAAAACTATTTAATTAACTAGTTTTAACTAATTACTAATTTAATTATTATTAATTCTAAGAAATACTAGATGAACAGTGAAAATTCTAAGAAAATTTCTACAATTACTTTAAATTACTAGGAATCTGGGAAAATTATAAAAACAGGTACTTACTTAATAAAAATTTAAAAAGAAAAATAAAAATAAAAATAACTTCTATTAAATAGAAGCTATCACTAAATTTAAATTGATGTTTTTGATTTTTCTTTTTACAAAACTGTTAAACAACTGAAATAATGAAACTTTTGTAAAAACAAACTTTGTGGAACTTGAAATTAGACTCTGTGGAAACTTATTCTCACCACAGTTTGTGAAAATAAGCTAAAAGGAAATTTTAAGTGGAAAAAGCTAGACAAAAAGCTACCAACTGAGACAAAATAGTGAAATAAGTTACAAATTAGTAAGATGGATTGAAAATGAGCAGAAACAACAAGAATCACACACTGAGTAAGCCAATGAGATCAAAAAGCAAACCTAATCCAACTTGGGCCAAACAGGCCTACATGCTTGTTGTAGGCCTTGGCTTGAGCTTATACAATAAGCTCAAGGCTTGGCTTGACCTGGGATCAATAAGTCCACTTAGTGGGCTTTCCAAATTGCCAACAAGCTTAGCAAAAGCTTAAGTAAAGAGCAATAGAGGGGCTTGTGCAAAAGTCCACAACCCACTGAACCAGTGAGTTGGTTAAGTGAGATAATGAATAAGCAGTTAGCTCAAGAGAGGAAGTAAGCTCAAACTAAGGATAAAAACAACAAGTTACAATCTCAGTGAACACAAATTAGCTAGAAACTACAATACAACAACAAGCTACAACACCAAGTTCAACAAACTTTGAAATAATCCCAAATAAGCACACAAGCTCACAACTGCTTATGAACACTTGAAACCATCAACAAACAAGAACAACAACTAACAACAACAAGATTAATCATCAACAACAGCAACAAGAAACAACAACAACAGATTCAACAAGAACAAACAACAATAATGACAGCAGCAGCAGAAATAAGCCAAAAAGGAGGCTTATTAATAAGCACTAAATAATCTATAAAGCTTAAACTAAAAGCAATCCTAGAAATTACACCTAGGAGGCTACATAAATCAACAAACACCTAGTCCTAACTCTGAATATCAAAGCTTTTGTGAGCTTATGAAAGTGGCTAAAATTCTGTGTGCAGGGCACTTTCCAGAAAAACAGCTCAATGGGAAAACAAATTTAAGCAGTTTAATAAACTCACAAAAATTCACCAAAAATATTATAGCAACTCAACCAACCAAAGATCAATTATCCAAAAGCACAATGCCTAATTCCTCAAATTAAACCCTGGATGAAATTCCAAAGTTTATTCAAAAAATATTCTTCTGAAAACTTTGACTTTTTAGATTTTGAACTAAGATTGACTTTATTGAACTTTGATTGATCCTTCTTGACTGAAAATGATGTAATGAGCTAAATTGAGACTTAAATAAGCTATGACAACTACTTATGCAGTGATTTGATGAGATCTAGAACCTTAGAACTTGACAGTTAACTCACAAATGAAATTGGAAAGTGATTTTGACTTTTTATCAAAAGGCTTATGGATTTTATGTTTGAAATGGTTCAAATGGACCTTGATTGGCTCTGAACAGTCAACTAAAACTGACCAAGGATTTGGTCAACTCAAGTCAAGCAATCCAGGGCACAATGCTAACCAAGAGGAGTATAGAATATCCCCGGGTCGTTTAAATCCCGACGAGGAGTGAATTGTATCGAAAACGGATGAGATCAAGTGATTATGAAACGGAATTGGATAAGTGAGATTGATTTAAATTAAACTACGAGATTATAAATGAAAATGATAAACAAATACTAAAGATGATCACTGGGAATATGGAAACGTTTACAAATCTAAAAAAAGGTATACGTTTACGTTTATAAAAACGTCTACGTATGAAAATAAAAGTGAAAATAGGAATCTAAAAATACCTAGGTGATGAAAAACATATTTTTATGATCCTAAAAATAAAAGAAAATTTTAAGAAAAAGAAAATTATTTATTACACTATTTATTTAATTATTATTAATTAATAACTATTTAATAATTATCTAAAACTAATTTAAATTACTATAAATACTAAATGAGCAAGAATAAATCTGAAACTTTTTCTAAAAATACTACAAGGCTACAGGAGCTTAAGAAAAATATAAAAATGGGAAATGCTTTTTGAAAAAGTGGAAAAATAAGCCAAAGGGCTTAAATAGAAGCTATCACTTTTTTAAAAGTGATTATTTTTGGATTTTTCTTTTTTGAGAAATGTAAAACTACTGTAAAAGTGAAACTTTAATGAAGACAAAAGTTCTAGAGATGAAAAGTGAACAAGAAATGAGCTTATGGAATAAGCAGTTGAGCTTTTGGCTCAATTTGATATCCAAAAAGCTCAAATAAGCTGTTTAACTAGAAACCAAGGAAAAATAAGATGCAACTATGATAAGTGAACTGGAAATGAGAAAAGGAAACAAGCAATTAGCACTGAATAAGCTTGGATAAGCAAATAAGCACTTTCCAATTACCCTTGTCAAACAAACAGGTCTGCAAGGGTTTTGTAGACCTAATTTAGCTAAGGGCAAAAGGTCAAAAGCCAAAAATGAGCTTGGATATGAGAAGTTGGCTTGATGGGGTTTCCAAAAAGCTAAAACTCTCACACTGGGGCCCACTAATAAGCCCTTGGTGAGCTTATGAAAAGTGTTGTATCACACTGAATTGCTCAGTGTATACAGAATTGGGACAAGCTAGGGACTGCTTGCAGCCCTAGCAAATAAGCTTGAAAAAGCTTGAAGATTGTTGGAACCTTGAAATGGCTTGCTAGGTTCCCTAGAAAACCAAGGCTCACAAGCTGAAGCTCAAAAATGAGCTTGTGATTAAGCTTGGAAAATGACCCAACTACACTGATTTGTCAGTGTAGTGAGTTGAGTTGCTTGATCATGGCAAGCCAAATAAGCAATCATAAAAAGCACTAAATGAAAGATGAGCATGCAAACATCAATATGACCAGGTAAACTTCACAAATCCACAAATTGCACAAGCTAAGGTTCAAAGGTGAGCTTTTTATGAGCTTATGAAAACAACTAAAGATCTGTGTACAGGGCAACTTCACAGAAAAAAGGTTCAAAGATAAGCACCAAAAAGCAATCAAATAAGCTCACCAAAAATAATAAAGCAAGGCAAGCAACCAAATATTTATAATCTAGAAGCACAAAATCCAAATCCTAAAATTAAGCCCTTGAGGAAATTCTAAAGTTTATTCAAAAAAACTTTTCCTGCACATTTTGACTTTTTGATTTTTGCAAAATGTTGACTTGTGTGAGCTTTAATCTGATCTAGCTCATTGATAATGATGTTTCAAGTTAATTTGAGCCTAAATCTACCAATATTAACAAGTTCTAAGCTGCTTTGATGATTATGGGTTCACAAATTCCAACAGATTAGTAGTTAAGAGATTTGAGATCAACTTTTGACTTTTCACCTAATGATGCATGAATTTTATGACTTGAGTACTCTAATAGAACCTATCCTATGCTGTCTAAACCATTTTTAACTACTGACAAACACTTAGGCACAATAACATAAGTAATTCCAAACACCCCTTAATAGAAAGTGATCTTGTGATTTCAAAGCAGTCCACTGTTTCAATCCTTAGAACTCATTCCAAACTGTTTATTAGCATGTAACAAGTCCAAATGAGCACAAAACAACAAGAATTTAAGCATAAACACAGACATTATCAATTATGCCATTTGACTGAAAAGTTGAGATTTCTTGCAACTTTGAATTCCAACAAACAAACCAACTATATTATGCAATATTATGACTGATTAGCACAAATAGAACATGGAAACATGGATAACAACTATGATCACCACTTAAACAGTGAATAAGAAAAAGTGAGCAATAGGCTTACAAGATGAGCAATTCAGTTAAGAACCAAGAACAAGAACCCAAGGACTCTCCTATAGGTTCTCCACAGAACCACTAACCCATGGCCATCCATCATTTACCATGCTCCAGCTGTGATCACCACCATTCACCATTTTTTGAATTAATTTCTATTTTTTGTGTATTTTTTTGTATTTTTGATTTTTGAATCTAAACTGGATTTTAAGGTTACTAAAAGCTTCTTAAAAGCTTTCTAGGAGCTTATGTATGCTAACTCAGTCCATAACAACAACAATAATAAACATTAACTATAAAATGAGATTTGAGGAAAAACTTGCACAATTCGAATTAATACTTAAACTTGAAATTGATTGATGAAAAAGAGTTATAATACACTGAGATCACTTGATACAATACTAAAAAGCTTTAAAATACAATAATTTTAGAGAATTAACTAAAACGAGCTAGAAAAAATACTAAGTTATCTCTCTCGCTGCTCCTCCTTCTTTTTCTTCTTATAGTGACCCATTAGGGTTTCTTTGACTTCCTTGACCTTTCCCAGCATAATTCTGAGCCGTTGGATGGCTCAGAATACATCTTGACCTTTCAATTCTCTTTTGGCGCCAAAAAGTTCTTATGGGCAGTTGGGGTTAGCTTGGAGGAAATTGAGGATCATAAATGCACTTTGGCTTATAGTTGGAGATAGGGGAACAAGATGAGGGTGAAATGAGGTGGAAGCATGGAGGTGGTGGGGTGATTTGCAGTACCACGTGGGGAAGAAGAAAAAAGGGTGGGAGAGTTTGACTTGGGTTTGACCCTGGGAGGTTATAAAAAAGATGGGGTGGGATTTTTATATAAAAAGGGTTGTTGGGCTATGGGTGGAGGATTTGGGCCAAGGGTGGAAAAGGGCTTGGGGTGGACTTGTGTTTGTTATGAGCTTGGATTTGGATTATAACAAAAGAAAGGGTCCGTTTGGTTTGTAGTAAATTACAAGGACCAATTGTGTAAAATTCCAAAAGTGAGGGACTGGAGTTGTAATTCCTCCAAATCTATCACAAGGACAAAACATGCCAATTTCCAATAACACAAGGACCATAAATTCCATTTTTCAGATAATTAAAACCCCAGGACCAAGAATTGACAATTTCCAAAGTTGAAGGACTTGTTTTGCCCATTTCCTTAAAACGTAACTCTCTATCCCT
>LBNU01004442.1:280842-296083 GCA_014162995.1 Artemisia annua | reverse complement strand
AGAATAATTCAAATAATGAAGCTAATTATTTCATTGATGATAGACTGAATTGAATCCCTACTGTAATCTAATTTCAAGATATGTCTGGTTGTATCATAGATAAATGATCAACTCTTGATATGGGATTACTAAGGAACAAACTGATTTGTCTACTAAAATAATCTTCTCTCCATTCTTCAAGTTCTCTCTTGAAAAATTATTTTTAGACAATTTTTTGGTTTTTGGTTAATTATAGTATGTTTAAGAAATCTTAACAATTGTAAGAGATCTTACGGTAGATTGGATAACTTTGCAGAAATCAACATGATATTAATAACTTGACTGATTGTTTCTGTTAAACAAATGGTACAAGTTCTTTTATTAATATGTCATTGATCTACGTAGAGTCATTTGTTTATTAAAGGAAGTAACAAATGATGAGATTTTTGCATGAAGGTATGAGGATTCATTACATGCATTTTTGATACGAAAGAAAAGATTGAGTCATAACAGAGAGATATAACAGAAAAGAGGTTATTATTCATTATGATTCGATTACAGGTTCTGAAAGCTCCAGATTTATTGAAAATTACATGAAATACTAACCAAAACTATTTGGTTTAGTAGGTACAACAAGGATACTTGTAAAATTTAGATTAGTTACGCCTTTGACGTAAATATCTAAATTCTTTCTCAAGTTCAAGTTGTGCAGCTTCCATGTTTGAGAAACGTTTCTAACACATGTTCATTTGATTAGCCAACATAGTCTCTAATGCGGAAATATTTTGACCCTGGGTTCTGGCTGTGTCTCTGGCCATCCATAGGGTTCTTTCAATATCTTCAACTCTACCATGTGTATGACCGTGTTCTCTTCTTGCATAACGGATTCTGGAGTCCAAGTTTCCAAGCTCCTGGTTGGTTTTGTCCATTATTTCACCAACATTCATTCCTAAATCAAACATTGTTCGTCTTTCAACATCCGCTCTTTTGAACAACGTGTCAAGGTTACGGTCGTACCATTCAAAACGTAATGGTTGTAACTCTTTTAGCTGTTTAATGTGAGCATCTAATATGCTGGCTTGTTGGTAAAGGCGAGTCCATATTGAATCAGAGGTACTTATATTGTAGTGAAGTGAATTAGGTGAGGATAAATTATTTAGAATATATGATATTGAGGAATCTAAAGTATAAGGAAATGGAGAATTTGGCTCAACATCCTTTCACGGCATCTCTTGGCGTGAACTTTGTCCAACTTCGAATATTGCCTGACCACCAATCAAATCTTCATATGATTCAGTGGCTCTCCTTAGTTTTAGACGTAAAGGTGAACAAATAGGTGACGATGGGAGTGATCTCCGAGTGAGTTCTATATCAGGCTGGGGTTGTGATATTTGTATATAAGGACCTTCAGTATTTGGAGAATTTTGATAGATAGGTGATGTATTAATATTACAGAGAGTAGTTTCAACATTCACGAGGGTTTCGAGAGACATGTTACTGTAGTAACCGAGAATGGTGATTATGAATATTTTATAAGTTAAAGATATAATAATACGGATGAGATAATATTTGTGTTAAGAGTAACTACTAAGCATGTAAAATAATCTTATCAGATAAGGTATTGAGCACGGCAGTCTGCAGACATGGAGGGCATAAAATAGTATGGTGTAAAATCATTCATTTTAAAAGTGTAGTTATAGTTTAATGTTTGAAAACATTTAGTTCTCTATAACTTTAGGCTCTGATACCAATCTGTAACACCCCCAAATTTATGATTTAGCAGCGGAAAAGTAATTTGGGTGTTGCGTGGAGGATCAAAATCATTTTCACATAAAACGGCTTAAAAGAGGCGTTTTGAAAGTTATTTGTCATTTAAATAATACTTTTGATAAATGATGAAACATTTGCCTTAAAAATCTCCTTAAAAGATATAATGGTTTGTAAGGATGACATATTTGATTTTTACACCATTTTAATTTATCAGAGTAGTAAATGCCCGCTCCGTGTCTTGTCCTGCTCCGTTAATTACCTGAGATACACATGCTTAAAAGTGTCAACACAAAAGTTGGTGAGTTCATAAAGTCTAATGGAAAACCATTTATTTCAATAGATTCGGGAGTATTTAGTAATAATTGAAATAAATACTAACAGTAATAAAACAAGTATTGAGTGATGTTGATTATAATCACAGATAATTCATATATGTATTCAATCAAATTCAAGTATTGGATCATAAATTCTAACATGAGATGGAAACTCATGATGCTAATGTGGTGAGACCTATAATTCAAGTCTAGTCAAATACAGCTGTATCTAAATATATGTGGGAGACATATATTTTCTTATTGATATTGCCCCAAGCCTCATGACACGCAAAACGTTAACAAGTACCGTAAAACGGAGGTGATCATCAAGTCAATGATGATAATAAGGCCCTCGTAATAGGTGATTTGCCAATTCCTATTTGTACTCAAATATAGTGTATCACGACTAATACGACTAACCGTTAGGCATTCCGTCAAGTATTAGTGGGATAGGATGTCAAGCCTCAACAGGTTTCGAAGCTGTTCACTATATTCGCGCTCACAACAAGTGATTAATGGTTCATGATAGAGGGACTTTATGGCGTTAAGGTAACTTAGGCAATATCGGGGTAATGATATAACTAGAGTATTTATGCTCTTCCTAGCATGTATTTCCGTTGAAACATAGAATTATCATATAGAGATAGGGGAATCATTCAGGATGTTATAGTAAAATCAAATATCATGTCACAATAATCAGTTTGGAAATATTATCATCTGAGTTCAGTATTCTAGTTAAGCAAATTGCCAGTAACATATATATCACATCTTAAGTCATAAACCATATCAGATAAGTATTAGTTAGGAAATTGATTTGAATCATGTAAGTTATTCATATACTTATAAAATTATCTAAGTAAATGTAAGCATGTATCTCCCCCAGAGAGTTAAAACAAGTATTAGAAATGGGGCTATGACTCACCTTGAGCGATACTGGAAATGATGAAAAGTAAATTCAGGAGATTATGGGAACGATTATGGAAATGTCTTCAATACGGAACCTGATTATAAGGAAGGTCTAAGATTTTGACTTTATACTAATGATGGAAATGATAATGAGAACGAATAACGATATGATTGTTAGAGTGAGAATATGATATGCTTAAAATGCCTAAATTTCAAAAATAATATATTTCAAAATATTATCTTGTTTTTATGTCTTATATTCCAAAATATCCTTTCTTCGAAACGTATAGTTAAATCATTTAAACATCTTTTACATAAATATACAACGAATGTTATATATTAAGTATGTGAAATATACAAAAATGCATGTGACGTGATGGGATGTCATAACATGTAAAATAAAATAAGAATGTCAAATATAATATGTTGTTCCTTGTCCTTTTCCAGTTTTTACACTTTTTACCCTAACGGTGTTAGCGTTACACCGTTAGTCCTTATTTTATAATAATTGCATTTATAGTCCACTACTTGTCCAAAATAACTTATTGGTCACGGAATATGATAATATATCAAATCATATCCTATACATTCTGTTTTTACAGTTTCAGTCCTTACTTTTAACATTTTGACAGTTTTAGTCCTCCTAAGTGTCGTCGCGTTACATTTTTAGTCCAAAGTCACAAAATTTTGAGAAAAATTCTAATAAAATTTCCGAGGCTTGTATAATTAATAATAAGCTTATTTCAACTGCTTATTTGCTAAAAATAGCTTATTTTCACTTAATGGGCTTTTAGCGATCCATTTAGTGGCCCGTTAACGTTTTAAAATCCGTACATCGCGAGACGAATTGAGCCATCAAAATTATCATTTTTCATGTTCTAATTTCATATCAAAAAGTCTCAATAAGCCAGCTTATTTAAAAGTGCTTAAAATTGCTTATTGGGCTTAAAAGCCCAACTCGCTTAATTTGTTAGTTTTAAAAGAGTGGTTTGTGTGATTCAGTTTGGTCGATTTAGAGTGTCGAGACGTGAGTATTTTTACAAGTTGTCTAAATGAAAATGATAGTTAGCTAGGTGGTCTATCGCGTGGTGTAAAAATATAGTATGCTTGTTAAGTAATATTTCAAAATATACGCTAGTTTTCTAGGCTACTAGGAACGTTTTTATAATAGTAAAAGACTTGGAATAATTTCTAAGTATTTAGAGTTTTTGTACCGATTAAGCAAGGTTCTAAAACAGACTTGTTTGATGCATGTAACATAAAAATAAATTTGAAACAAGTGTGTGTCGTGACTCCTAGGCCTTCCAAGATAGAGGCTAGTCACGCTCGTGTTTCTATTTGTTTATACGTACGTAATAATAAACATGTAACTATATATGTTTGATAAAAATACAACGTGATGCATGAAAATGTAAAACGTATGAAATGGATTCAATAGAGATTGGAAACGACTTACAATACTCCTAGGGTGATAGAGAGTCGAGTGAAATGAATGGAAACTCAAGAAAACTTCACGTTAACTTATTATCCATGATAACGATTTATAAAAATAAACCCAATATACTTGTTTTCTTCCAAACGTGAGAGTAAATTACTTCTGGTCGATCAGAGGATATTTGAAAGATAGTAAAGGAGTTTTTATGAGAGTCTTGAATGAATGAAACAAGAGAATGAATATAGTGAATATATAGTAACTTGTATACATGTAATGTGCAAGATTTTCAAGGAAACACAATCAACTATGCATGTCAGTGACTATGCAAGTTCTAGAGAGATTTTACTACATATTAGGACTTTAAGGAATGTTTGTGTAAGCTTAAAATAGGGATACTTGTCCTTGTGATTTAATATATGTCGACTAGTTGATATATATGTACACGATTTGTGAAATCGTGTATTACTTGGTCATAACTGATCAAACTTGATATCTAAACATAAAATATACTAGAAATATTATTAGGAACTCGTAGAAACAAACGGGATTTAAAACGGTTGAGTTTTGAATTATTTATATATGTCGAGTTGGTTGTTTTGGTCGAACACTTTGTCTTTTAAAAACATAGCATTTGTCGACCTTGGATCTGAAATTTGGCACACTAATAATTGGCTAGGTGAGGAATAAGATGGTATAAAAATATACGTATGTCGCGTTTAAGATTTGAGAGAACGAGAGTCATTTTGTAGCATGTTTACTAGTCGAACTATATATGAAATAAGAAAATAATATGTTTTAAGGATTGGGCCGATTGGGCTTGAAAATAATTAAGGGCCAGTTAGTTTTTGATTAGTGTTAAGTTAGGTTTAGTGTAGTTTTTAAGTTTCGTTAAACATGTCGAGAACTCGTTTCGTCATTTGGTGAATTTTGTGATATCGTAATCATGACCATTTAATATAATAAGAAAAATTTCAAATTTTTCCGTAAAAATGGTGATTAAAATATTGACAGAGATATATATATATATATAATTAACCGTTGTTAATTATATGAATTTTTGCAGTTCTCTACAGATATTGTATTACTGATATTATATTTATAATGCTTTACACAGAAACCCTAAAACCCTAACGGACCCAAAGCCCATAACAAGAATTGGGCCATCAATCGTCTAATATTTTCATGATTACTTCTTAGGTCATTTTTTAGCAAAATCGCCATTATATTTCTAGCTAAGATGCTTGTTACATGAGTCATCTTGAAGGATCATATTAATTAGCAATCACAAGCTACATGCTATGCTTATTCATGACATTCCTATGATTCAGAGGGTATTTGTGATTGCTTTCTCTTTTCGCTTTTGTTTTTTTTATAAAAGTAAGTACTTATAAACTGATTAAGAAACGGTTCTTTTAGAAACACAGTTTGGATTGATTATCTTGTAAAAGATGCAATGATACTTGAAAAAAATAACAATTTGATGAAAATTACCAATCATATACATTTATTTAATATTTAAGTTAAATATCATAGTAAAATCAATATTAATTTAAAATCCCGTTTGTCAAAAACTGAATATTCACTTTGAGATTACTTACGGTTTAAGAAATGTGAGACCATTACACTACGCATCAAATTTCATCTATACATGCACACTAAATTCTCTTTTGATGGCTTAAATATGAAACTGGACATTTACGAACTCGAACAATTGGCTTGACTTTAGTTACATGGACAATTTGACCGACCTAACGGTTGAGACATTCTAAAATAAAAAAAATGTATATATAAAAAATAAATTAATTAAATTAAGACGGAAGGTGTATCAAATAATTAAATTTGAAATAAGGAGCTCTTTGATCATATGCCTATATATGATTTTTTTTTTCTTACTTAACATTAAATGTAAAAACAAAAAATGTTTGAATATCAAAACTAAGGGTGTGTTTGGTTCATGCTTTTAGGTGGGTATCACCCAAAGAAAAAATGAAACCTTTGTTTGGTTGTAACTAGGGCCCACAATTTGGGAATGATAGAATAAAAATGTGATAGATTTCATTCCACCATATTTTGGTGGGTTTTCTTGATTCCATCCAATCATTTTTTTTTTTATTTGATAGAATTTTTTCAACCACACATTATTTATTCTTTTTCTTATTTTATAATTTTTTCAACCACAAATTATATATAATAATATATTTTCTCTCTCCTACTTTTTTCTCAAATCTTTCTCACATCTTTCAAACCTTTCTCAAATCAAAATCCAATTCCAATCCCACTTGCGAACCAAACGCACCCTAATTCTTTGCTTAACCCAATTCAGATAATGCGACCTCCAATATTCTCTCAGTATGTCTTCTCTCAGCTATGAATTACGAGGCAACATATGTACGGTGCCTTCCTATTGACTTATAGGAACTTGCTCCTTTGAACCAACCCGGCTCAGACACGTGGTAATCCCATTGCTAGCTTTGTGTTTAAATACTAAGGTCATTTATATGTGAGGTATGTTCTCTCTCACTACTATTGTATCTCTAGATTTCTCTTCATAGTATGATAACTATTTCTCATGCTAGAGCCGGTTCACTGGGTCATTCCTTGCACTTCGACTAATGTAGCATTTTAAGTGTCTTATTTTCAGGTAGCTTAGCAATCAGGACATTTCCAATATGCTATCCCAGTAAGTTCTGATCGTCTGATACAATCCGTGCTAGTGTGCTACGATCACAAATTTAAGGAATGCCAAACACCCACTTAAATGACATGCTTGTAATCTAATTTGGGATTGCGATGGATGCAGCATATGATTTGGTTATGCCTTGCAAACGTTTGCAATTTGCATTATACATGTAAATAACTAAGTGCTTATAATTTTCTTTTGTAAAATTAAATAAAATACATGATGATTTATAAGCATGGCAAAAAGAGATTTCAGTAGCTAGAAGATACATGTTTTAAATAAAAAATTCCGATGACTATTTACAAAATTCATGTTATAAATCGATATTCTAATGACTAATTTAGTTTATCAAGTTTTATAACAAGTTCATCATGCATTTATGTATCTCATAGGCCACACATATATTCAAGGATTTAAACGATGTATATTTAACTAGTTATAATACCCGCGCACGCACGGGGTTTTTTCAAAATGTTTTTTATAAAAAGTAAGATGAATCTACGCCCTTCGGCCTTAAGTGAATGAGAGGGTATGGGGTTCCGGGTAATAACGTATTTTTGTTTATTAAAAATCAAATAGCTTATTTTTTGTTTTCTATTTTTATTACGGTTCGTGCTTTTGTTTTATAATTATGTGTTTGATGTACGTTGTAAAAGTTCATATATCTAATTTTCGTAGAGGGTAAAAACTATAAATGGCACGTACTTTGAAGTTTTGGCCGACTTGAAAGAATTACTTTTTTATTATCTTACTACACCACACCAATATGAATCGTCTATATTAAACTATTAGCTGAAATGGCTATCTTATCCTTGTCTTATTTGTCTTACATAATCTTCAACTCTAATAGTATAATTGAAGGCGTCAAAAAAATCATAATAATAGTGCATATATATGTGTTTGTACTTTTAATGATTGTTTGTATTTTAGTCTTAGACTATTCATATTCAAAGGTTGCTTATGTTATAACTATTTAACGCAGTGGCATATTATTACAAAGTTTTCACAAAAGTCATTGGTAAAATAATGGGTTAATAGCATGTAATAGCAACGTACTTTCCCCCAATTGTTCCATTATCAGATATGAACCTAAAATAATACAACAATACCCTACGAACTTTCATATTTTTGTGTCGATATCATCATTTGACCTACAAAATTGGGTAATCATATTCCGGTCATCTTCTCCACTTCTTCCGGCCACTTTAATCTTTTTCCGGTCATTTTTCTAAATTTTTCAACCGATTATATTTTATTGAGTCTTCTTTGCACATGGAAATCTGCAACTTACAAAGATAGAAAACTACAATTTTGCAACTTTACAAATACCCAATGAAAGCATTGATTTGAATCTTACCACAAATACCCAATGAAAGCTTGTAGAATTGTAGAAACATTCGAAACTCTTTAGTCAACCACACTCTTCCTCGTCTTCATAGTTTATACACCGTCACATTCTCAAATTCGTATATTAATATCAAGATTCAAATTTTATAAAAAAACCCATTAATCAAATCTTATCTTAAATGAAACCCATAAATCTTTTAACCTCATTCATCTTATTACTATGTTTCCTTTTTCTGCCGGAATTTTCATTTTCCGACGACATAGCCGGAGATATGGCCGCCTTAACAAGACTCAGATCCGCCGTGCGTGGCAACACGATCCGGTGGAACGTTTCATTTCCATCACCATGCAACTGGACTGGGGTGGGGTGCGACAACTGGACTGGGGTGGACCGGACTGATTTGGGTTTTTCCAAGGAAGAAGATGAAAAAAATAAAATAAAATAAAAAAATCCTCATAATTAGTTTTAACCTGTATAGCCGGTTGCCAATCATGCCACGTAAGCAAAAGTATGATATGAAACAAAATTTTAAAAGTTGGATGGGTATTGTTGTATTATTTTGGATTCGTATCTAATAATGAAACAAATGAGAAAGTACGTTGCTATTACATGCCATTAACCCTAAAAAAATATTAACTCGTCCAACATGTCTCTCCTCCACTGGTTTTGACCCATCACCAAACTCATACATTTGTCAATTATACTTAGGTTTCATTGTTATACTTTTGGTTTTTGTTATATTCATTCATGTTCCTTGTACTTTAGTCTTTAGCACGAACATTAGCTTCGCATATCATATTACGCATAGCTTCATCTTTTTTTTTTTTTTTCTTGATCATCAAGATTTTGAAGAGTTGTTATCATGTTCTATACACCAAACAAATTATGGGGATTTTGGATTGTTGTGGATGATCTTGTGGGAAATATGGTTCAAGAATGCAATCTTTGGGACATTTTTTACGTCGGAACTTACAAATGGCGCAGGCTATACCTCTATGGCGCATGATATCAGAAGATTTGAAATTCAAAAATGGGTGTGTTTGGATGGTGGGTCGTGACGGTTATGGTGGTTATGGTTGATGGTTTATTGTTATGTAATATTATTGATTAAACAAACAAATTGTTTTGTCCTAAATAATGCTTTTAATTGCTTGATGAATAATAAGAAATCTTATGCATATACATATCACCTACAAAATATTACCAAACTTGCAACTCTTACATGATATCTTTATGACGAACTCACCAAAGCTTGCAAGTTTTCAAATCTTTTTATGGCAGTGAGATTCCTCATAAGTGAAGTAATAGGCCATGGAGATACTATTAGCGATTCTTTCCTATTAGTTAGGGCATGCAGACAGTAAAACTAAACTTTCAAGAATTTTTTACTAAAATTATTACATATACAATATTGAACATTAGATCAACCATTTCAAGAATTAAATACTATAATTCACATAGAACTTTATATTTGATGCACAACATATATAGGTCATACCCGCCATAATTCTCCGGTAACAAAAAGCCATAAATGGAGGGAGCATCTTCAATATGTTCTCAAACACGTATAAAAGAACTGCATGTGATTTAGAAGCAAGTGCCAGATCTTCAGATTGGTAGAGGTGAGCTTTACTTTCTCAATATACCTACACGGGAATCATAAGATAGTAAGCAACAATAATGAGTCTTGTAATGGGTCACTGAAGTAGACCTATCTATGGGTCTGATATGGACTGAATTATTTAATGAGATGATCCGACTCGTAAGCTAATGAAACCATAAATGACCCATGACCCAACTAATCTACATAGATGAACCGTGACGCATTAGTGAAGTGTGAATCCAGAATCCAGTCAATACAATTATTAAAAAGTATGCGTACCGATCAGTTTTGCACAAGCCTATCCGAAGAAAAGTTCATTCCTAGGGTGTTTGGTATTGCTTAAGCATTTTTCAATAGCAGATAGAAACAATTGAGTGTTTGCATACAACATGCTCTATCGTTCATATTCAAGTATGTTTTAACTGTATAGTTAGGCTATTCTTAGAAGGAAACCCATATGAAAGTATGAGAGGGAGGGAAGGCCTTAAAAACTTAAAACAACACAAACATTTCATCTACCTGAATCTTGGCATCATGCTAAAGAAACCAAAGTGAAGTAAATGATACAAAAGGTTTATTTAACCTTTCTATTTTCTGTAACTTTACACCCTGTATTCTTGTCTTTTCTTTAATGGTAGCAAATTCGACCCATTACCCATTTTGACAAAGTACCCATCACCAAACCCGCCCATACTCCTATCTCCAGTGATAAAAAAAGGGTACACACTCTCACAACTTTGCTATGAGGGAAAAGGGGACATTCATAATCTTTTGCACAGTAACAGAAGTGTCGGGAAAAAGTAATTTTACCAGTTGCTCCTAGACTTCCCACATCTTTCTTTATTGGTAGCTCAAAATGGTTGCATAAACATTGAAGCGGATGTATAGAATACAATTATTCACAAATTAAAAAAGTAATTTTTTTCTTAAGAAACTTAAAAAAATTAGGTCCAAAACAAAGAGTACCTGGATATATAAGACCCTTAACACGCCACACATTAGCTTTAGAATTACAATATTGGATGCGATGTGCGTAGTTCCTCCTTAACAGATACAAATTTAGCTTTGTGTTCTGCTAAAACCCTAACAGCTTTGATTGCATTCATTGTTTCCTCTTCCCTTGCCAATATTGCACGAGAATCACCAGCATTAGCAATGTATAACCCTTCATTGAATATTATACCAACCAAGCAACACGACCCAACAAAAGCTATTCGTGGGTTCGTTTGCCATTCATTTTCCACTAAAGAAAGAAACTCACCTTCGATCAACATTCATTTCTTTATCGTGTTTATGTAGGTATAAAGGATATCCGCAACCATCATATACGTCTAACTGTCACCATCACTAAATATGGTAAGCAATGCCAAGAAAAGAATATCAAGATATAATGCAATTGCAGGCGAGAAGTAGTCGTCGTAAGTGTAAAGCTCGATCAGATTAAATGTGTCATCAGACAATGTAACCACACAAGACTAAAGCAGATATACACCCATATATCATGTGAGTAGTTTTACCCGGTGGAAAGAATATCTGCCAAAAAAATGAAAACACAAGTTATTGGCAAACTTAACATACTTAGATGAGTAACCCATGTAACTATTTAATGCATCTTAGAAATAAATGACAACTGTGTCGCGTTAAATGGGTTATCTATACTACTTATAATACATATTAGACCTTCTCTCCTATTTAATTTTTAAGATTTTCTAATATAAATTTTAAGTAAATACAGGTCATAAAACACAAAACACAAATATATAAAGCACAAATTAAACTAAAAAAACACTATGTCTTATATACAATTAATACACAATTTAAAACACCCCATCACCAATATGTACAACTATTTAAGCTATATGTACAATTAGTTTATGCATAAACACCTACACATATTGACTAATCAACATTTGTAATTAATATCATATTTAAAACACCCATTTTATAAAGGGTATAATTAATAAAACACAATGTACAACCTCATCAAACAAAAACACTCAAACTAATATAAATAATGTTTGACTTAGGATCAAATGAGAAGAAAACTTAAAATGAGAAGAATGAGAAATAACTATAGCTACACATTAGAGATGCATTGACTTGAATTAGATGCATCTCTACTCTTTTAGATGCACCATAATATATTTTCTAGCAAAAAATTAGATGCATATACATATATTAGATGCATTTCATCAAGTTAGGCGAATTCTATGTATTTTTCGTCCACTGCGGGTCAAATTTGTTGCTAGTACTACTTTGCATCGTTTTCACTTCAAAATTACTTTCGAAACTAATTGGGACGCATCTAAATGAATAGAGATGCATCTAATTCAACTCGATACATCTCAAATGTGTGGTTATAGCTATTTCTCATCCTTCTCATTTTAAGTTTTCTTCTCACTGGATCCTTACTCTTTCCCCCAATCTATTTCAATTAAAATAACAAAACAGTTCTCAGTTTTTTTGTTGTTCCACTTTCGTACAATCTTAAAGCTTTTAAATGTGAACATAATACATCTTACATCTATAAGAAGCAAGCTTTTTTTTTTTTTTTAAATAATGAAACAAAACTGTTATCATCTTTTATTTCTTTCGGTAAACAAGATACAAAAATCAACACACCCACCCGGTAGACTTGATATTCAAAGGTAAAACACTGGGGTCCTTGTCCTTCGAATATCAAAACAAAAAAACAAGATAAAGGTTTATTTGTGTTTGGTTATATTGAAATCAGAAAGAACCAAAGAGGAGATTTGTTCATGGGTTACAACATTTGTTCATAGGGGTTTGGAATAACTGTGGTTCATTTTCTTATGTTAGATAAGAAAGAAAGAAACTTTCATAGGGGTTTGTTTGCTATATATCCGAAATTAAGAGGCTACTAAAATTAATTATTTTTGGACTTGGGCTCGTAATTTCAATTGTCCGAAAATTTAAAAGAATTATATTGGACTAGGTGACTTTCGTTTGGGCTGCTAATCCAAGAAGGTATGCAATTTAATTTTAACCACAAATTGTCATACAATTTTTTTGGTTAACGTTATTTTAAGTCCTAAAATTATTGGGATGTAATATTTTTTGGATTATGGTTTTTGTTCGGGCTTCACTAATCAAAAATTAAGTATATACTCAAGAAGTGAATTCCCGTGCAAAGACACCATCTACTAAGAAAACAAACAAAAAGAAACCCTTAAACATAACTCAAGCATACAACTCCTAGCTATCACTTTTGTTTTTGATGGCGTTAACATTTATTTAGGGTACCCGCCGCTGCAACGCGCGGGCCCTACTAGTTAGTAAATTACAAAGAA
Source organism: Artemisia annua (assembly GCA_014162995.1). NCBI lineage: Eukaryota > Viridiplantae > Streptophyta > Magnoliopsida > Asterales > Asteraceae > Artemisia > Artemisia annua. The sequence continues at coordinate 282,737 of LBNU01004442.1, read as the reverse complement.
GACTAAACCAGGTCACGGAAAGACCTCAACAACATTCACATTTTTTTATTTTATTTTTTTTGGTAAAGGGACTCTACCCGGTAAAATAAATTACTCCAAAAAAATAGTTAAGCACAAAGGAATGTGGTTGAAATATCACATTAACCACAAGCAACCGCTTGAACAACCACTATATCATTCATGACATGCCATAAATGATCCTACTAGTTACACACAACTAGAAAACCAAAAACAAACCAAGCATAAACTAAGACACATCAACCGTTATGCTAACCAAGAAAAACAACCTATCCAAGTCTAATGTCATGCATGGCAGCAGCCTTAAATTGGGCTGCAGATAGACCACAATCATCAAAGTAATCACACTACAAGAAATAGGAGAACAGGCGACGAAGGCAATCCCGTCGACACAAAGTCGACGGCATAACACACAAAACGACAAAAAACACGCTTGACCGAGCAAGGCCGCGTTGAATTTTTTGGGTTTGTATTTTCCCGTCGACATGTCGACGGGAATATAATGGTCAAACTTTTCACCCTCAATAATTGCCAAAAGTAGGGTGCGAAAATATCCCGCCTTAATTATCCCGTCGACATGTCGACGGGAGAATGTTAATTACGAATTATTGTGTAATTAACGTGTGATAAACGTTGATTACCGGTTTGGTTTAGCGATCCCGTCGACATGTCGAAGGGAGTATAAAAGTAAAAATAAATATGTAAAATAAGTGGCCACTATAAATGGCGGGCTTTTTCCCACGTTCATGATCCCGTCGACATGTCGACGGGATTATCTGCCAAAAATACATCCTATATATATCTTAACAAAATCATTCCCGTCTCATTTTTTACCTACATACCTTCTCACAAAAACATTTCCGTCTCATTTTACACATACATTCTTGATTCTCACAAATAAGTCAATCGTCAATTCTTACAAGACACACATGACTTGGCGTGGTTGCACAGTTGAAGAGGAGTACTCAAAAATATTGTCACACGAGCTCCTCTTTAATGAAGTTATGTTACATTGGGGTCATGCAGTTTATGAGGAGTATGGTTCTTTTAAGGACGCTGAACCGTGGATGAGAGACAAGATTATCGAATGTTGTAGGAAAAAGTCGTACTACAAAGAGTACATCGAAGAGCTAGATGCTGCTGAAGCTCAAGCTGCTGCTGCTGAAGCTCAAGCTGCTACTGAAGCTGAAAGCACGTTTGACGTCTACACCGAAGTTGATAATCTGGAAAATAGGATCGCAAATGTTGAAGCTACATTTGCACGTATCAAGGAAATGAGAGCAAAGAAGGGAAAAGATGGTGCGATTTCGAGCAAAGCGGGAAGCCGCAAAAAAAAAATAAACGGGTTGTTTAGTTTGAGTTGTTTCCTTTGGTTGTCGAGTTGTTTAGTTTGAGTTGTTTTCGTTTGGTTGTCGAGTTCTTTAGTTTGAGTTGTTTCCTTTGGTTGTCGATTTGTTTAGTTTGGTTGTCGAGTTGTTTAGTTAGAGTCTGTATGAAAATGCATGTGGTTGAGAACCCTTGCTTGTTTTAAATAAACAGTTTGCCTTCGTGTTTGATAATTGTGATATTGTTCCTTCAGTTTTATTATTTGTGCGTACGAATTTAAAATATAAAGGACGTTCAACATCAGTTACCACAACAACAACAACATATATTTTATTAAACAACAACAATAACATCAACAACAACAGCAAACAACAAAATCAATAACAACAACAATAACAACGATAACAGCAACAACAACGATAACCGCAACAACAACGACAGTACTACATATGAAATTTATCCATGTCACCTAAAAGGTCACGGAGTATTGCATCCGACTGACATGCGTGGTCGTGGTTGTCGGGATACGTTGCCATTTCAAGTTTTGCCTC